>PVJO010006326.1:0-90117 GCA_004026905.1 Hystrix cristata | reverse complement strand
AGTATGTGTATATGCATGCATGTTGTATATAACTGAGAATTGAATTAAGATACATATTACATGACTCAAGACGCTAGTATATGTTTGAGTACATGTCCATATGTATAAAACAAAACTTTGCAAAACAGTGTTATCCTATGTGCTGAGAGCTCTAACACAATTTCCCTGTTAAATTTGCTTTCTCAAGTTATTTTAATTCTCAGTATATTCAGTAAGGACTTTGAGGACTAAAGCATATAAAACTAAACATAAATTTTGAGTTGCTGTGAGGAGAGAAGAGAGGAGATATAATTTTTATGATACTTCATGTCTACTTTAATCCACATGATATAAATATGTTTTATTTTGTCACTGTATTACCAGCAGTGTAAATAAAGAAAATATCATTGTTCAATACATATAGTCTCTAGTGATATAATAATATTCACTATTTTGCATATATTTAATGTGCAGTTAAACAAATATCAGCAATCTTTTTTAACTTTTCCTAGAGAATCTATTAAATAATGAGAAACTACTCACAAATATAACTAGAAATAAGCTACTGAAAATATAATGTAATGACAAAAAATAAAGGGTAATTGGAACTCTCATATATATCTGATGGGGAGGAAAATTAGAATAATTATCTTGTGTGTAAGTCAACTGTCTGTTACTATAAGATATATGTGAGATGCTCAACTTATAAAACAAAAAAAATTATTTTGGCTTGCAGCTTTGGAGGTTCTAGTCCATGGTTGATTGATTTTATCGTTTTGTGCCTGTGACACATTAACACATCAAGTGGGTGCATATGGAGGAATGAAATGCTCAAATCATTGCCAGGAAGCAAAAGGACCAAAGTGAAAGGAGTCAGGGTCCCACTATTCCATTCAAGGACATATCTCTAATGACCCAAGACATCCCCCCACTTCCAAACTGCACTACCTTGGGTACAAGCTTTAACGCAAAGCCTTGAGGGACATTTAAGGTCCCACGTATAGCACTTTGTAGACTAAAAATTGGAATAATCACTTTGGAATTACTTGTTATATTTTCTTATGACTCAGAGATTCCACTCTTGGATATATACCTAAAATAATTTTTGACGTATGTACATACCCATGTTTAAAGCAGCATGACTCAAAATAGTTCTTGGAAGTGGCCTATATATCCCTTTACAGATGAATGGATAAAGAAAATGTGGTATTTATGCATAATGGAGTAGTACTCTGCCATAAAGAAGAATAAATTTGAGTAATTTGTAGGAAAATGGATACACATTGAGACTTAATGTTAAGTGAAATAAATCAAGTGCACAAGCATCACACAACCTCTCACAGGAGAAATCCAAAGTATGAGTAATTGAAAAAACAAAGGATAGGCAATAGAAATCAAGGAGATGGATCTTTTGCAAATGAGAAGGGGTCTAGAGACAGAGGGGGAGGGAAAAGAGGGGAAGGGGAATAAAAAGAATTAAAATTGTTAAGTAGATGTACCTACTCCCTAAAATGAATAAAACATTATGTACTACAAGCATGTACTAATAAGAAAAGGGCATATATAACACTATGATTTGCAAAATAATTTATAATAGCCTCAAACTAGAAATAAAACAAATGTCTATCAATATAAAGACAGATGAGTAAATTGTAGAAAACCCAGGAAATAAATATGATAAATAGCAATAAGAAATAATTATAACTACATATAAGAATATTAGTGTATGTGAAAAATAGTAGTGAGTGAAATAAGAACAAACACGAAAGAGTACACAATTATGACTCCACTAACCTAAAACTGAACCGGAACAAAAGCTATTCTGTGTCTTTAGAAGTCAGGATGGTGTTTTTTCCTGCGGTAGGAGGCTGTGGGGCATTATTGATGGTAGTGAAGACCAGAGGTTTTGGCAAATGCTAGTGACTTGTTGCTTCTTGGTTTGTGTGGTGACTAAATGGATATGTTCAAATTGTGAGGGTGAAACTATATACTCTTGATTTAAATGCTTTTCTTTATGTAGTCACACTTTAATTTTAAAACGTTTTAAAGGACATGCTAGCATGTAATAGGATCAGTTAAATAATCAGAAAAAAATTCTTTGACTTGAACACGTAATAGTAAAAAAAAATTAGTAGAACACTTTAACAGTGAAGTTCAGAAAATCTCGCTGAAGTCAAACAAAATTAAATGTTACGGAAAATAGAATGAAAATGCCAGGAAAATCAGAAGGTCATGCCAATAACTGATATGTGATGAGACAAAAAGTAAAAATTCAATTACTTAATACCTAATTAGAAAGTAAATTTATTCTTAATATGATCCTGTATGAAGTCTAATTGTAGTCGAAAGTGGTCTGTACTCACTGTGGTTTCTGTTTTCACTTTTCTTTTGAACTCAGTCCTGCAGCTTTTCACTATCACAACTCCAGCAAAATCTTCATTGTCAGTTTCTCTGTTTTGCAAAGTTGATCATTTTCACTCATGCTGCATGTTGCATCAGGGAACTTTGAAGCATCAGTTGTTTGCTCCATTATGCAAATGCAAATTTTTGCATTAAATTTCAAAAAGAAAACTCGTTCTTGTTTCACCTAGAACATAATGCGATATTAGCTTGATTGTACTTGTCCGAGTTTTCCTCAGGTCCACATGTTAGCACATCCAAGACCCCTACATACACTCCTTCCCTAGTGGAGGATTGTAGAGTTAAATATTATTGAGAAATTTTAAATTGTACTCCGAGACCTTGCTGTTTAACTCCAGATTAGCGTATCCATCTGCTTACCCTCCATATGAACTTGAATGATTAATAGACATTCAGAACCTAACATGACAAAATCTGACGCACAGATCTGCCCAGAACCTTCTCATCTACCATTTTCTTCAATTCAGCTGAAAGCAAGATTTCCTTTCTCGTTGCTTGAGTCAAAACCCTCCAAGGATTATTTGATTTGCCCATTTATTTTATATCCTATTTCATTAGCATAGTGCTGTGATAGCTGTCTTCAAACTTTGTTTCAAAATTTGGCCATTTCTTACTATCTTTTCTGTAACTGTTGGGGTCTAAGGACCATGGAATAGTTTCTTATTTGATCTTCCTCTCTATTTCTTGGACCTTTCATTGTATTCACTGCATAAAAGATAAGAGGTGGCTGTTGGCACTGAGTTAGAGTTAATAGGAAAACTAAGGTCTTCTGTTCAACTGCATACTAGGGTGACTGTAGACAGTAGTAACGGACTACATATTTCAAAAGGGTAAGAATGAAAGGTTTTGAATTTTTTCACTACAAAACAATAAACATTTGAGGAGGTAGATAGTCTTATCCTGATTTGAACAATGAATGTACATATTTTTAAAAATGTTCATGTTTAGCATAATGTCATATGAGTAGATATTAATAAAGAAAATATATAAAAGCACTCTTCTGTGAAAAATAAAACAAAATTTCATAACAAGATAATTACAGAAATAATAATAGTTAATACACTATGCATCATAATGTTAGAAGAATGGCCAAAATGTTACACAGAATGCAAGTCGTAGGCAAAAAGACTCTCTTTTACAAAGAAGAAAAACAGATAAAAGCACAAAACTTTCTCTTCAATAGACTGAAACTAGTACTATAAATGAAACAGATTAGCATATATACGAAATATTTTTGAAACAATTGAATAAATAATTTATGGAATTATTTGGACTTCTCCCTATTTTCTATTTATCTTTCCTCTCTCACCATTTGCCTGTGAATGTCTGAAGTTTATCTTTCTTTATTGGAAAGTAGTACTCTTTTGTGTATAAATACCGACATATACACTGTTTCCAACGTCTAGCTACTGTAAATTGCACTGATATAAACATAGGTATGCATGTATCCCTGTAATATGATGACTTTAAATCTTTTGGAAAGATACCAAGAAGGGGAATAGCTGGAACAAATGAAATGTCTAGTTTTAGAAATCAGAATCTCCATACTGATTTCCGTAGAAATCATTGCCACCAACAAAGCAGAGAAAGTTTTTTTTTGAGGGGAGTGCTGGAGATCGAACTCAGGGCCTCTACACTTGAGCTAAATCCTAACCGCTCTCAGAGAAGTTTGACAGAAATAAACTTCAAGCTTGTTTTATGATACTGAAACAGAGTAGCAGTAAAATACTTTCATAATCTTGGTGTTTATTCATTTGACAAAATTTCTTCATAGTTGCATATAGCAAGTTCATCAGTCAGTTAGGGAGAGAGATTATACGGGATGTCACCCAGGCAAACCGATATTCATCCAAATGACTGATATACTTAACTAATGCAGTTTCTGTTACTGCTTTCACAGACAGGACCATAGGTTTTCTCCTTAAACTCCACAGGGTCTTTAAGTACAGAAAAGCCAAAACAGGAGAGAGAACCGGTGAGAACAAGGAAGGCATGGGGCTTTCTGACAAGTGAAACTTTAGGTAGGTATTGAAAATTCCAGCAACTGGCCACTGCTTTCTATGTATTGATACACAGCAGATCTACAAAGGTGTTCTACATAATTCTCAATTATTTTCAACCCGATATTTTATTAGTTTTTCCTGTGAGGGTAAACCGTAGATCATCTATTGCTATACTTGAGGTTTATACTGTTTTTTTTTTTTCTTTACTGATACAAACATTGCAACAGGAACATGCTTTTGGTATTTCATGCCTGATGTTTGTTTATTTATTTGTTTGTATATTAGCACATGTTTGCAGTATATAAGGATTACAGTCACTGTAGGGGATTGTTACATGTACATAACACGTTTCAATTCCTTTCTTTTTCTCCCTCCCTCCACCCCCTTTAATTCTTCCAGCATCAGATTCATTTATTTGTAAGACTTTGTAAAGTTAATTATCATACATGCAGATTGAAAACCAGAGTAGTGGCCTGAAGTTATAAAACATATAAGACAATTGTACTAAGTCAAGATACACTTTCAGATACATATTCGGCAATGGATACCTTGTTATTTTCTTTCTATATGGTTCTACATGTTTGCAAATTTAAGCAGTTTCTTTTGCCATTAATTTCTAGTTTCATTGTACTGTGGTCTGATGATATGCATGGAATAATTTTGATTCTTTTGCATTTACTTAAATGTGCTTTTTTTGGCCTAATATGTGATCTATTTTGGAGAAAGTGCCATGTGCTGCTGAGAATGTGTATTTTTTTGTTATTGAATGAAACACTCCGTAGATACCTATTAGGTCCATTTGATCAAAGGTTTGGTTCAACTCTTCAACTCTGATATTTACTTCTTGATTTTTTTTGTCTAGTTGTTCTGTCCATTTGTGACAGTGGGGTACTGAGGTCCCCCTTTACCATTATATTGGTGGTTATCTGATTTTTCATGCCTATTTGTGTTTATCAGCCTGGTATTTTAAAAAATGTAAAATGAATCAGTCTCAATTTTTAAGTATTGAAATATTAAACCTTTAAAATACTTTATAAATATTTAAAATACTTTTTATTTCCAAAATGTTCAAAGATATTTTAAATAATTTTACCAGAGAGAAATAACAGATGTTTAAGAAGGTAGATATTTTAGACTTAGGATCCAAAATAGTCAACATATTGATCAGCATTTCTATTGCTAGGACAAAGCACCTGATACAACTAAAAGATGTGAGGATTAATTCAGCTCATGACTTCTGAGGCTTTAGTCCATGGCTGTCTGGTTCTGAGGCAGAAACTTCATGACAGAAGTACATGGCAGAAGAAAACTGTTCAACTCATGATGGTCAGGAAGCAGAGCGCAGGGAGAGTCTGAGAGAAAGGGCTTCGGCACTAGACAGAGTCCCCAAGGTCTTGCCCTCATGAGGCACTTCCATTGAGTAGGCCCTACCTGCTAATAGCCTGTTCAACTATGAACTCATCTGGAATTAACCCATTTGTGCAGTTAATGTCCCCACAATCCAGGTACCTTTCCAGGAGTGTGATAACCTACTAAGTTTGACAATTAAGTTTAAAACATTATGCATTTTTCTTTCTTTAATTTTATTTTAATGGTACATTTTAGATATACACATGGATAACATTCATCATAGGGAATCTGTACCTGGACATGATACATCTTGCTGTTTGTTTTTTCCCCATTCCCCTCCCCTCCCTTTTACCCCTCCTCCCTTCTTATTTACAAAAGCTTTGTTTCCATTTTTTCTTTCTATTTTTTCTTGGCTCTTCATTCCTTTCCCCCTTCCCCTCCCTTGTTCCCCTTCCCATCTGAACAAATCCCTCCCTTTCCCAATATAATACATTTTAGTCCTTATTTACACTTTCAGTTTCTCACATCGAAGAAAAGATGAGGTATTTAAACATGCATGTCCGATTTATTTCACATAAGAGTATGGTCTCAAGATGCATCCATTTACCTAGAAATGTCTCAAGCTTTTATTTTATTCATATAATTAAAATAAAAACATTATTGGTGATTAGTGTAGAGAAGTGAGACGAAATAGAAATGCCTCATTGTTATCTAGTAGGAAAAATAAAATTAATTCTAAAAATGGACAAGTAGTTCTAGGTTTTATTTTCCCTTTTATGTTGATGTATATGTACTCTAACAGTTCCAGTATGAAAAAGAAATTGTCTCATGTGTTGTATTTTTCCCTAGAACTAAAACTGTTTCTTGATCTTACCATTCTTTTAACTTTATTCACTAATACATAGTAAGATCCTCCGAACAGCTGAAGATGTTCACAGGGAAATAGTTGTCTCCTGAAGTAGGAAAAAATTCACAGAAATACCTTGGTTCGCAAATTCTTCTGTTTGAAGCATTCAGCAACATTTTACTTCCCTTCTCAAACTCTGCATCGGGTGACAAGCATGACTACGCCCATCATCCCTACATAAACACAAATGCGGCCATCTTCCCCCCAAATCATAAAATTAAGTTCATGAACCCAGGTACCATTGTACTTTGTTTTAATGTGACTTCCACATCTTGTAATGTCCAAACCCTCAAGAAAATTACAAACTCTACTGCAGAGAGAGGTAAACAAAGATAAACAACCCCTTTGGCTGTTACAAAACCAGTCTGTGTAGTTTTTCCTTTTCTTCCCCCAAAATTAAAATTATCACTTTAAACTTGTTACTTAAATGTATTTGTTTCATATGATTATATGGAAGAACAATTTTAGTAAAAATTAGAAAGGTTTCGACTTTCATTATTCTTTTAGTTCCCTTAAAATATTGAAATGGTTTTGATAGAAAATTTGGAAAAGTTGTTTGGACCAGATTGAGTGATTTGTCAAACATGTTGGAAAAAATCTAAGTGGTGGTTAGAAGAATGAGATTTTTAACTTTTATTTCCTCTTTCCTTTTGAGGCAAAAGCATGGTCAGTTTATGTGTGCGTGATCTATGGGCTTCTCTGGTTGAAATGGGGGTCTGTTTCTCTGAGGGATTCTTTCTAGGGAAATATTTTCTAAAAACTCATGTATTCTTATGTTTGTTTTAAATTTGGTCCTGGATTATTGCTGCTGTTGTAAATTCTTTCAATATAATTATACTTACAGAGATCTTTCTACTAATAACCTCTATGGACAAGGAAATGTAGTATAATTTTTAAAAACTGAATTTTCTTAGAAAAAAGTACTAGTAAAAACCACCACAGATGTATATGGCATCTCAAAAACAATGTTAAAAAGAAATGAGAGGAACACATACTTTTCTTTCTGGGACAGTCCAGTAAATTGGGAAGTCAGATTTAATTATGTACCATGACTTGCTTCTTGGAATAATGTTGTTGTCTACTTTTGTGTTGTAATAATTTCTGATAATTGGAGGTATACAGAAGAACCTAGTAATATCATGTTTGACACACAATTTTTACGTCCAAATTACTTATTAGATCTATTGCTGAATCTGGATCTTTATCTGTCATATATTAAGAAAAAAAGAGCTTACCTCATCTTTTGTTTGTACAGAATTCAATTTCTTCCAACAGCTGTGCAATGCAAAATTTCTACAAGTGTGGTACAGGGAATTCTGAATAATTTCATATAAAAATGTCTTAGTGGAACAGAATACTCAAAAGACAAATTAATAGTCTAAATTGAGAATAGCTATATTTATTAAAATAATACAGTTTAACTTTACTGGTTGATTTCTTCAAATGGCGATTATTACTATAGAAAACTGTTTTCTGAGTTTAAGCCTATATTGTGAAGTTTATTCCATGTACTTGCAAAAGTAACAAAACATTGGGGGATAATTTTTCCCAAAGCTAATGACTGACTTAAAGTATGAAAAAGGCTCTGTGGTCAAATAGGCTTGGGCAATGGTGAGTTTAAAACATTCAAGGCTTTGTTTTACAATATGTTCTTTAAAAGCTGTTAATAGACAGTCAGTTATTCAAAAGAGACTTCTAAACAGTAACCAGAATTGTACAATATATTTGACCAGGCTACTTACACAAGAATCCACAAAATTAGTGTTTTAAATTAAAAAGAAAATGTCTTTCATCTCCATCTTCAGTCCTGAAATGGTGGGTTTTATAGCATGATACTATCCAGTCGATGCCGGATATGGCTTTGTGTCCATACCAGAGAATTTGAATGACATCTGCAGTCAGTTTGGAAACTCTGGCCTGGGGTATCTTGACAGTGAAGACCATCTTGAGATTTTGAACATAGAACTCCACTCGCAGTGAACCACACTAAAAGTAACACTTGGAAATTTACTAAGATCAGTTCTGCTCAATTGTATTAAACGAAAATGGCATTTTAAAATTTTGTTGCCCATTTGTATTCTATCGAGATTATTCCACTTATTTGAAATTTTCAGGAAAAGAAATGAATATGTAATCTATTCCGTATATTGTACTATTTCTAAAAATGTTAAACAGAACAAGGCCAGAACTTGTCTCTAAAGAACTTTGCCCTATGATATCCTCTGGGATTGTACTAAGTAATTAACCTATTTTTGGAACATGTTTAGCTAATTCTCATTAGATGGCAACTTAGCATAAAATAAACCATTATTGTCTTTCCTAATATCTTTATGAAGCTGGACACATATGCAAGACAAATTTGAAGTATTTTTAAAAATAGGCACAGGTGTCTATGAATCTCAAGAGCAGTATTTGTCCTATTTTTTTAAAAAGATTTTTTTGACTGGAAAGAGTCTAGTCCTCAGAAAGTGGTATTACATTATAATTTTCACAATGTCTCCAGATATCCAAGTTTCTGTTAAATTTCTATGTTGAGAAGGATGCTAAAATGAATTGAACATCTTCCTGCTTTATCAAGGTATTCTAAATTACTGGTTCCCAACATTTTGGAAACCAGGGATCAGTTTCCTGGAAGATAATTTTTACACATACTGGAGAATGGGGGAGGGAGGTTCCAGATGATTAAGGTATATTATGTTTATTATATATTTTATTTCTATAATTATTACTTTGTAATGTATAATGAAGTAATTATACAAGTCACCATAATGCAGAATCAGTGGGAGTACTTAGCTTATTTTCCTGAAATAATACAGTTCCATATTGGGGTGATGGGAGATAGTGACACCTGAAATGTGTTACTTATGTCCAGCCTTCTTTGTAATCCCATTTTGTTACTGTCAGTGCAGAAAACCCTCCTTCAGACAGATATGTTGTAAATTCAAGCCAGCTTTTCAGTGTTTTCCTACCTTGTCTTTAATTCAGAAAGTATGGAGTTTTGAGGTTGTCTCACTGTTATGGTTTGTGTCTAGGCATCCCCTCAAAACTTCTTGAGGTCATATGTGGGGCTTTTCAGAGGTGGTTGGCTCTAGAGTGTGTGACACTCCGTTTAAGTGTGTGATTTAGTGCTTAAATGTATGATGTTGAGATCAAAGGCATGTGATTACTAAATTGATCCACTGATTGTATGGCATAGTTCTGGGAGTGGATAATGGGAAGTTCCACCCTAGGTGTGAGTGCTACCCCTCCATAAGAGTGTGTAGCCTGGATAAAATATAAGGGACAGAAAGAGAGCTGCTGGTGTCACTTCTTGGTGCTTGCTGCTTCTTTGCTACTTTGCTGTTTTGCTGCCTTCTACCCACCATGAACTCTTTCTCCTCTGTTACGCCCTCTGCTGTGCTGCCCTCTCTTGGAGTCAGCTGAGTATGAACTGAAACCTGTATAAACTGTGAACCAAAATAAACCTTTCCTCCTTCAATTTTAGGTGTTGGGCATTTTGTCTCGGCAATATGAAAAAGAACTAAGACACACATACTTTTAATGACACCATCATTAATGATCTCAAGCAATGTTTCTAGCATAAACAAAGTTGACTCACCAGTGGGCCATGGATCTATTTCTTCCCTCTTCAAAAATCTTTTGTTTAGGAGGTAATGTTCAAACTCTTGTGAAAGCTACGATAGGTGATCATGCACCAGCTTGCAGAAAGAAAGTGCTCAGTCTCTTTCAAAATCTGTGCTAATGTTTGAAACATTTCAAAATATCAACGTTCACTCATGATACCCCTGTAATTCTAGTGAGATTTTCAAAGCAGCCATTTTATCTGCTAACTTCAACACATTTGTCATTGTCCCCTGAAGTGACAGATTTAGTTCACTGAACAGGTTGAATATGTCACATGATCTCCGGAGCAGCTCGCACAACTCAGAAACTGTGGTCAGTGATACACTTTTGTGTGTAACAGAAAATATGTGTGCTCTGTGCCCTTCACCCTGAAGAGCAGCACAGAGAGAGTTGAGTCAAGAGTATGTGCTTCAATGTGGGTAGTAATTTTAATGACATGCTGCAAATTATTGGGAAGTCCAGGTGACTTTTTCCGCTAGTCAGAATTTCTCTATCGATGACACACCATATAGACTCATGTTCAGAAGCGACTTCTTTAATCCAATTAGTGAAACTAGAAAAGCAAATCTGTTAGGGCCACCACTCTGATCATACGTACAGCAACACAAAGCAGCTCTGGAGTGACATTTATATTTTACTTATTTCGCCTAGGTTGAACTTGTTGGGTTCCCAAACTATGACTAAAACCAGTGTGAAGTGTGGGAAAGAGGTGCGGATGGAAGTGATAAATAAAATAATGAGCAGGCCACATGTGTACTAAAATAAGTGTCAAATTCTGATGTAAAGCCCGTCACCAGCTGATATTGTACAGTCGGAACACATCAACTCACTTGCCACTCTAAAGTCTGCCACTGGATGCAGCTTGTCACTTTCACTCCACTCATTGGTAGAGTTTTGGTATGAGCCTACAAGCAATTGACTTACTATAATGTCTGTGTAGTCATAACTGTCTGCTAAAGTTACTCTGTATTTTCAGTCACTCATGAGCATCAGTTCCTCAGGTCCTCTTCGGATATTCATGACGAGTACACAGCCTAGATCCTTAGCATGCACACTTCACAGCAGGGTTCATGGTCCTACAGGAATCTAATGCCTCCATTACTTAGCTGATGGCAGGCAGAGATCAGCTGGTATGCAAGCAACACGAAGTGGCTGTAAATACAGCTGAAACTTCACTTGGTTGGCTGGGGCTCAGGTCCTGCTCCTAACAACAGGCCCACAGGTATCTGTCCGCAGGCAGAGGGTGGGGATCCCTGCCACAGAGTGTTTGTCTGACTTTGATATCAGGACTGTGCTGGACTCATAAAACGAGTTTGAAAATGTTCTTTATTCTTCACTTACGTGAAGGATTTTGGAAAGAATTGGTATTGCTTTTTAAATGTTTGGTGAAATGTACTAAAGAAATTGTTTTAGTTTCTTTTCTTGTTGCTGAGACAAAACACCCAACAACCAAAATTAAAGGAGGAAAGGTTTATTTCAGCTCAGTTGTAGAGGTTTCCGCCCCTAGTCAGCTGGCTCTAAGGTGGGGCAGCATCGCAGAGAAGGAGTTCACGGCTCGGGAGGCAGGAAGCAGCAAGCAGCAGCAGCGAGCCTGCCTTCTGTCTGTCCCTTTATATTTCATCCAGGCCACAGACCTATTGACGGTGCTACCCACACACATTGTGGGACATCCCTCTTCAGTAAATTCACTCAGCCACACCCAGAACTGTGCCACACCAGTTTAGTTATCACACGCCCTTAATCTCAGTATCTCACAGCCTAGTCCAGCATCACACACCCATAATCCAGCCAACTTCTGCAAAGACACCTCCTATGAGCACGTGAGTCTTTGGGGGGTTTCTAGATATAAGCCATAACAGAAGCCATCAGGTTTTGAACTCATTTAGTAGTAGTAGTAGTAGTAGTATTTTTGCCATTGTTGTTGGGAGTTGTTGGGGGGATTTTAAATTACTGATTCAATGTTTTCACTTGTTATTATTATTTCAGATTTTTCTTTTCTTCGTGATTCAGCCGTGATGTGTTTTACATTTCTAGATTATCCATTATAACCTAGGTTATTCAAATTATTAAGGTAATAATTTTTCATAGTAGTCTCTTATGTTAAGATTTTCTGTTTCTGTTGTATTAGTTACAATGTTTCATTTTAAATTTCTGATTTTATTTGCATCTTTTCTCTGTTTTTCTTTAGCTAAAGCTTTCTTGACCTGTTTCATTTTAGCTTTTTCAAAATATGTTAACTCTTTTTTTATTTGTTTTTCTAGTACCAGTTTCCCTTATTTTTTCACTAATCTTTATTTTCTTCCATTCATGAATTTTGGGTTTCATTCATTTTTTTTTTTGTTTCTAGATCCATGAGAAGTAATGTTAGATTGTTTATTTGAGATCTTCTTAATGTTCATATTTATAATTTTAACTTTCCCTTTCGAGGCTGCTTTTGCTGCATTTCATGTTTTGATGTATTCTCTTCTCATTTTTTAAATAGTTTTAAATCTTTAAATAGTTTTTTCCTTACTTCTTGATTTCTTCTTTGACCCATTTGCTTGTTCAAGGGGGTATTGTTTAATTTCCGTAAATCTGTCTATTTTCCAGTTTTCTTTCTATTGTTGATTTCTAGTTTCACACCACAGAGGTTAGAAAGATGCTTAATATTATTTCAATTTTGTTAAATTTGTGAAAACCTATTTTGTGGCCTTACATATGACTTACCCTTAACATAGTTGCATGTATGCTTGAAAACAGTGTGCATTCTGCTGCTGCTACATGGAATATTCTCTGTATGTAGTTGAATACATTCAGTCTACAGTACAGCTCAAGTTCAGTATTGTCTTATTCATTTTATGTCTAGGTGATCTACCTATTATTGATAATGGGGCATTGAAATTCTCAACTAGTATTATGTTGCCATCTATTCCTCCCTTAAGATCTGGTAACATTTACCTTATATAAGGGGTATTCAGATATTGGGTAGAATGCATTTATAATTATTATATCCTCCAAATAAATTGACCCCTTTTAGCATTATGTAATGCCATCTTTAACTGTTGGCAAGTTTTTGATTTAAAATATGTTTGTTCTGATATACATATAGCCTCCCCTCCTGTTTTTTGCTTTCCGTTTTCAGGGAACATGTTTTCCCAACTCCTTCCTTTCTGTCTGTGTAAGCCCTTAAAGCTGACGTGAGTCTCTTTGGGTACCAGGTAGTATTGTTGTTGTTGTTGTTGTTGTTGCTGCTGCTGCTGCTAAATCCACATAGCCTCTCTACATCTTTTGACTCGAGAATTCATTATATTGCCAGCAAAACATATGTGTTTACCATTAGTTGAGATAACTTTAACAACAAATTGAAGTGGTTTTTTTTTTCCTTTTTTCTTTTTCTTTTGCTTTTGCTTCCTTTTTTTCCTATTAGCTTTATTATAAATGAGAAGAAAAGCCCCCTCAGACAAAGCTGTAAAACTCCAGGGATGAATGAGTAAAGTGGTGAGAATGGTGAGATTGAAGTCGGGGGTCCAGCAGGCGTCGCAGTGGAGGAAGAAAGGCAGTACCAAAAGCTGTAGTAACAAGGGCCTGCCGTGGGGTCCGCCCTCACGGGCAGCGTTCACACAGTGAAGCACTCAGAGGAAGGCACTTGAGAAAGAGCATCCCCCGTGTGTGTTCATATTCCAGGAGATACACAGACTGGCAGATTGTGACTTTCAGTTTCATTATCCCTGTTCATTTTGCTTTTGCATAATATGATATACTTGGTAAAACCATCAAAATTCCCATCCTTTGTGAGCATTACCAAATTTTAATTTTTATTTTTACCAAGAACATGTATTGGTACATTGTATACATAATGATTATAATCAACCTGGTTATTATGTACCTGTACATGATGTATCTTGGTTTTCCCCCTCTTCCCCTCCCCTCCCTTCCATTCCTCCACCCCTACCTATTCACAACAAATTTATTTACATTTTTCCATTTTTTTCCTTTTCTTTTAACCTTCCTTCTTTATCCCCATTTTCCCTATCTAGTTCTTCCTTCTTTTGAATACTATCTTTTTTTTTCTTTACATAATATCTGTTATACCCCTTTGTCCTTATTTACACTTATGGTTTCTCATATCAGAGAAACAATTCAATGTGTACCGATAAGTGTATGATTTATTTCACTTAAGAGTATGGTCTCAAGATGTACCAAATTTTAATATGACTGAAGGAATAAGTAATCGTTACAGAACTTTTATGCAGTGTGAGACACTGTTATAAGTTAGTGTTAAATCATAAGGGTATTATAATTTTATCCTATTCTCATTTATAAATGAAGTAACTGAGGTACAAAGATAATAATTTAAAAGATGTAGCAGAGCTGGGACTTGGTTATAGGCAGAACCCAACCTCTTAAATGGCATCTACCTGTGTGGGACACAGTTTCATTCAATTACATATGGCACTGTAATAAACTACTTTCATGACTTTTTCAACAAGAGTTATTGAACATTTAAAAAGATCCACAGACTTGTTTGAATACTTTGAATATGATTGCTGTTAAATGAAGCAAAAGCTGAAAGATGATTTAACACCATACCTCCATGAACACTATCATTGATATTTAGAAAAAAATTCTTTACCTTTTGAGACCACAATTAATGTTCATAATTTTCATTTAAATAAGGGAGTTATTAGAAGCATTTCCTGTAGTCCTGTGTGTGAAATAATTTCACTATACACACTTTCATACACAATCCAAATACCCTTTTAACAGCAATTTAGAAAAATAATTATTACTGGTAATTTGCTCTGGACTTTTATTGTCTATTTAGAACCTAAAAAAACTCATTTGTAAAATTTTATATATATTCACATACTTACTAATATTACTGTGGCAATTTTTATGTATTTTGACTATAAACCTTTATATGATGCAAAAAATATGCACTTAGATGGAGTTTTTATATCTGATACTCTATTCCCTTGTCTAAGAATATAGACATAGAACCAAAAGTGATTAGACATTTAAGGAAAAAAAATGACAAAGAATTTCCAGCGTTACAAAATATGACCATATTAATCTCCAAGGAAATTTACAGGAAACATTGGAGAACAAGTTGGATCAATAAGAACAGATTGTTGGCTTTTTTTCTATTAAATAAAAACACTTGGTGTTCTCTACAATTAGACATAAAACTGCCACAATATTAATGCAACAGATGAACACAATTTTAGTATTATTAAAGAACAAATTAGAGGGCTGGAAAAATGAAATACCTTTTCCAACATTTTATATGAAACAAAAAAGCTGTAGGTTATGAGTTAAAAGTTAGGCACCTCATGAGAAGAATGTGGAATTGTGACATTCCTGCTCTGGAATATTTTTTGTTCTTGTTGTTTTTTAAGACTGGCTCTCGCTATGTAGTTCAGGCTGGCCTCGAACTCACAGTGATCCCTCTGCCTCTGCCTTCTTAGTGCTGGGATTGCAGGCATGTGCTACCATGCCCGGCTTGCTGTTGAATCTTTAGAAGAACAAAGAGCAGTGGAAGGAAATAATTGAAGCAAATATAGTGAAAATCTATTTACATTGTTAGACTGAAAGAGTTGTTCAGAGGAAAGAAATGTGGAAAGCGAAAACTATTACAGAAACACCTGATTAAATGTCGGAACACCCACAGCAAACGAAGACACAAAATTTCAGAATACTAAAAAACTATCCCCAAAAGGAAAAAAAAAATTATTAGATTTTTCTCAGCCATGCAACTGGCATGCCCTAAAAATTCTGTGACAATATATATATATATTTTAAAATATTTGTCCCTGGAATTCCATGTTCTAGCAAAATGAGCATTAGAGTGCAAAGACAAAAGAAAGGCTACAGGGCACAGTTAGAGGCTGCACATGATCACATTCAAGAACAAAGAGTTTGAATTGCTTGGCAGAAAAAGAACAAGATCCAGACCTCTCTGTCCCTCTCTCTCTCTCTCTTTCTCTCTCTCTCTCTCTCTCTCTCCTGTCACACACACACACACGCACACGCACACAAATATGAGAAGAGCTACATGAGTAAGACTTATAATTGGTCCTGAAATATTGAAGAGGTAGCTATGAAGATTAATGTAATGAAGAAATAGTATCTGACAACAAAAAAGCAAAATGATAAAAGGATGAAAACTAGGAATTAAAATTCTAGATAACATAAAAATTCTGACTTGCTATGTCTTTTCTCAGGATGAAGACTCTGTAAATATGCTAATTATAATGACAGAGAAATGTATGCAAAGCTATTGCAAATTTCAGATAGGTACAAAATAAAAGCTACAGATATGATTTCCAAAACTAAACAAAAATTATACGAATTCAGAAAGGAAAAACAAAAATTATAAAGACTAGGAAACACAAAACAATGCTATAGTCCTACTAAAATATATAATCTCTGTTATTTACAACTGGGATAAATTTTCCTTACATAATAGCTATTTTGGGCTAAAAAGTACAAGGTATGGTATACGGAATGTTATATAAATAATATTTTATGAAGAGAAAGAGCTACCAATCATGCATTATATCTTCATGATACTTTTACGAAATGTAAAGTCTAATTTGCTGTAAGGAGCAGAAAGACAAGAGTGGAAACAAGCTCCCAAGAGCACTGCTGTCTGCCGCCGGCGACTCGGGAGACGTTGGCTCTGCTGGCTTACGTGGGCCAAGCGACAGCATTCCATACAGTGGCACGACCTGTTGCAGAACTTCCTTTTGTTCTGGGCTCCACTCAAAGCCATCAGATTTCTGAATTACTTGGTAAATACCCAAATGAGGCCTGTGTTTGCCTCCAAAATCTAAATAAGTCCAGTTGAGGTTGTAGAAGGGCCAGAGTCAACAACTCGTCCTTCACTTCAGAAGGGCTATCTCTGCATGCCCTTCCCTACTGGGCTCCTGGAAATTCACTGAGGTAGAGGACCCTTGAATTTAAATTGAAGTTATTTCTGACCCTCTACACTCAGGTTTGCCAACAAGTCCATAATGGCTGTGACCTCTTCCTCACTTGCTCAGGCAGCATCATGTCACCATGTGATGGACTGGTGTGGTATCTTGTGGGAGAGAAAGGCCATGAAGATCTCTTCAGACTAAGTTAGACACGGGGCTGGAAAACTGATTGAACTCTCGGGGAGAACAGCATTGGTGTAGTGCTGGCCTTGCCAACTGAAAACAAATTAAGGGCCTATGAATAGATATGGGGGAAAAGACATTTAACAAATCAACAGCTGCATACCACATGACAGAAGCTGTGTTGCTTGCTCAAGCAAGTAAACCACATCTAGTACAGCAGCCTCAACTGAACTCACCACTTGGTTAAATTTATGAGAATCCGCTGCCATTTTCAAGATCTATCCACCTTTTCATAGGCCAAATAGGATAGCTGAATGAGGACCTAGCTGAAGGAGAGTTAGGTGAGGGTGTGGTGCACCCCTGCACCAGCCCACCAGCTTAGTGGTGGTACTAATCTCTCCAGTTTCCATAGATGTAACATTGTTTTTGAGTTACTACTTTCACAAGTAGAAGCAACGCTAATGACTTCCATACAGTCTTTTCCACCAAAACAGACCCATTGCACAGATTAGGGAACATATATGAAGATTCTGTTAAGAGCTGAGTATATCACGGTTATGCATTCTGAAACTGGGGAAATGATCACAAGATGGATTCGGGGACCTCCTGGACCCACTGAGAGTAGGACTTCGGCTACAGTTACGCTATCACTTGACCTCGACAGGCTACTACTTGTACTGGAGGGTCACAGCCACATTTTTTAATTTCCTGGAATCAGCATGAGTTCCAAACCGGTGTTCAGTGTCTGATCGTTTCTCTATCCCTAATATACATTTACCTTGGTGAAAGGCTGTGGATCCCACTGGAAAAGGATAGAAGAAAGGTTGACAGTGTAAGTTTTGGTAGTACATCAGGACCCTTCCTCAAAGGGACCTGCCTCCCTTTCATTTAGAGGGGTTGCTGTCTGTACACTGGCTGAAGTCTGGGAATTGGTTTAAGGGCCACGATTCTCTGCTGCTATGATTTGCGGTATATTTTTGTTCATTCGCCCTAAAATGTTTTCTGCTTCTATAAATCCAATAAAATTTAGCAGGCTTTTATCTGCTTTACTTCTTGCAACATGATAATTAATTAACCAATGCTACAGGTCTACACATGTCAGGCTCTTCTAATCATTGCTTTGCCCTGGCTTGTCCATTACAGTAAGTATACTAGTTAATGAGATTCAACTGTACTCATCATATTGAAATTTTGCAATTGAGTGACTGTGGTCCCCTCTGTAAGGTCTGGAAAACAAAGCAGGGCAAAATGGAGCTCTTCAAAGATTCTGGGCGCTCCCCTCATGAATCTGTTGTTTCCATAAATTATTAGTGAAGGGTACGTTTTCTGGACCTTTGCAGTGTGGAGCAGTATGTGAATCCACTCCAGCAGGCCCATTTCCCTGAGCCTCGGAACACTCTCTTCAACAGTAAACCAAAGAATATTAGATATCGGCAGCAAATTCACAGTTGGCCAACTTTCAATCCACATTTCAGCCAAATCCACATTCAGCCAAAAGACCAAGGAAACTACTAGCAATTTGTACTAACTCCACAAACTGTGATATTAAATCCAGAATCTCTGCTTAATGGGTCCATATCAAGATATTTGGCCTGCTCTGTGTTTATATGCCTTCCGCCTTTATCCTACACCCTTAAAATCCATTCATATATCTGTTTCCAAGACCTTGCTTCTAAGAATTAGAAAACACAAAAAGTTCTTTGGGAGTGTACCATACCTTCTCATGTAACTAAAGGCAAGATGTTGTGTATCTTACCTTTAAGAGCCTTCTGAAATTTAAGCCTGAATAAAAACCAGTGGGCAAAAATGAGTAGTATGTAGTGCCTCTGGAAGAGCATTGGCACTGTCTTGCTTAGTAAGTGCTTCGGAAAAGGTAATTAATGTCTCTGTAGACAACATGGAATTGGTTTCCTCAGGCAGAGCTGGGGTGGCCTACCCCACAGGATGTGGAGTGCGGATATCTCTGCCAGGATAACTCTGCCGCTGAGGGTGAGAAAATCTCTTCTGTTAAAATAATCTCATCAGAATTCAAGAGTTCAGTATGCGCAGGCTCCCGAAGTTCCTGCCAATTTACAGGATCTCCTGCCTCATTCTAGAATGGCACTCTTCTTATCAGCATCCTCGCTTGAATTGCAGATACCTTTTTGAAGCTGAGTATTGAACTCACCATTCATCCAATCACATGATGAGGGCTTGCGCTTGGCTCTCAGCAACTTACACCCTGTGACTGAAGGAGAGAAGATTCTCCTTTGGGACACACGTAAAAGCCTTTACATCATTTATGTGCATCTGCTGCTGGGAATTTAAATCTTTGAGCTCATTGTTTTCCTTTATAACTTTATGCAGAGAGGCTAAGACCAAGGAGCCATCATTAATATAGTCTTTACTCTTCCAAAAATGCTCAAATATTTTGCAGAATCACCAAATTTCTTGCAAATGAAAAATGGCAAATTAGGATAATCTAATGGGTCTATATTGCATATTACTTTAAATGGTCCACATGATGGATTATCAGAAATCTAAATGATCAAAAAAGTGGCCATGGCAAGCTTAGGTCTCAAAAACTAAGTCAGAGAGTCAAATCCAAGAACTACTAACCTGTTAGAGAAATTCGTCTGTTCTGTTTCTCTAGAATTACTCCTGGTACCAAAATCTGTGTTAGTGTTCTCCAGAGGAGCAAAATCAGTAGATAATATAACTGTAATTGCTCAAGGGGCTTGGTGAGGTCGGCTAGTTACTGGATCAGAGGTCTTGTCCGGGATCTTAGTATTCTGAACAAAGAATTGAGCAAGTCACTCCCCAAATAGCAGGAATATGGAGGATTTATTGAAAGTGAAAGTGCACTCCGCCGGATAGGAGGGGGCCAGTGGGGAGGAGGCATGGCCTTGGCAGTGTGCGGTGCCGAAGGTTTTAAGCCTTATGGTTTGGGGTGGCATTGAGTGGCTGGTCTGATGTTTGACTCCTGGCCATGAGTGACTTAGCTCGGCACCCCTTTGGGTGTTGGAGGTTTTGACCTTTAAGTGCTTTTGGTGGAACAGCCATAGTCCCCAAAGCCCATGTGGTGGAGGAGCCAAAACTGCACAGTCAGTGACATGGCAGTCAATGCAAGGGCTGGCCAAGGGTCACTGAAGAGCGCTGGGTGTGTCCCTGGAGACTTACTGTGTCCTTGGCTTTCCTGGTAATTTTCACCATTGTATTTAGATCTGGATATCCTGCTGTTGGGTTAATTTTTAATGCAGAAGGTAGATCTATCCTAGAGAGTGAGCCTCAAAGTGTTCTTCCCCTTCTATCTCTGGACATTTCCTCTGCTGTCTCCTGCTTTAACTTCTCTCAAGAGACATAATCCCCCCAAATCTTCATGCAGTATTGTGGCCTTGTGGTCCTTCTTTTGAGCCTGCTTCCAACGGGGAGTGGACTGTTGTTCCTGCCTGTAGGGCATTAGGGAACACTCACCCTGACTGACTTAGGCATCCGAGAAGGAGTTGGTCTGCTCCCACACAGGCTTTAATGATCTACTGCAGCGCCTCCAGTCTGGTTGTAGTGCCGTAGTCTGAGTGGCAAGTGAGATACTGAGTAAGTTGGAGTTGGTATAAGGTAGAAGGATTGAGCTGCTTCTATGAGAGTTGAGTCAGAAGGGCTATAGTCAGGGTCTTCAGTAGTTAAGGTAGGCTATAGAACCATTATTTGTAGGTAGATTTGTTAGAGTATGGAAGAGTTAAATTTTGTGAGACAATTAATTAGACAGAATCTAAGCAAATGTCAGAAAAATCCCACTAGTGGGCCAAGAAGATGTAATATCAAGAGGAGTCAAACCCAAGGATGCCTCCAAAAGAACCAACTATTTAGCCCTTGTTTTTCTAACTTGGATGCTTGATCTTTGAGAATATTTACAGTTTGTTTTATAACACCTGATTCACTGGGATACCAAGAATGTTCTTCTAAAGCCATGCAGAGATCTCCTCATGTTAAAGTTTGGATAGGAATTTGAGGGGCCATCACAGCAAGAGAATTTGTTTGATTTTGTAAGGCCTTTAAGGTTGGATGCTAAGCATAGGTAACATTATACAACAAATTGAGGCAGGTAGCAGGGAGCTTTTATAAGCTATGTTAGGATTTTTGATGGAAAAAGGAAATTATATGTGGTACCAGAGAGTGAGCTAGAGTAGGAAAGAGAATAAGCAAATTAGAATACAGAGTAAAAATCCTAAACCTAGAATAAGTAAGTGTCCATTCACTTTGGGATAAATCATTGGTAGAATTTGAAGCAAAGTCTGAGCTTCTTTCCAAGAATAATCTGGTAAGTCCCCTTGTAATAACAAATTCCAAACAAAGCTTTGGAATAGATTGGAATCTAAGAGAATATCTAAACTATAATCATTAAATATAGTTAAAATCATGTCAAAGAATTTAGAAATATGATCATTATTGGTACTCATTTGAGGATGAATTACCTATGCTTGCATTCTTTTAGTTTCTTTTTGTAAATTTTATTTTAGTGGTACATTTTAGATATACATAATGATAACACTCATCATTAGGAATTTGTACCTGTACATGATATATCTTGCCGCTTCTTTTTTTATCATTCCCCTCCCTCCCTTCAACCCCTCTTCTCCTGCTCATTTACAAAAGATTTGTTTCCATTTTTTCCTTTTATTATTTTTTTATCTTGTCCCTCTAGTCCTATCCCTCTCACCTCTTCCTCTTCCCCCTTCCCATTTGAATAATTTCTTTCCTTTCCAAATATAATACATTTTAGTCCTTATTTACATTTTCAATTTCTCACACCAGAGAAACAATGTGGTATTTAAACATGTGTGTCCAATTTATTTCACTTAAGAATATGATCCCAAGATGCATCTATTTACCTAGAAATGCCTCAAGCTTTTTGTTCTTTATGGCAGAGTAGTATAACATTGTATTAAAAAAAAAACAAAAACCAAAAAACACATCTTCTTTATCCATTCAACTGTTGATGGGCATTTGGGCTGTTTCCAAGATTTAGCTGTTACAAACCGTACTGCTATAAACATGGGTGTGGCTATATCACTGTGGTATGATGCTTTTAATTCTTTTGAGAAGATACTAAGAAGGGGAATAGCTGGGTCTAGTGGAACCTCTAGTCTAGTGTTTTGAGGAATCTCCACACTGATTTCCACAGTGGTTGCACCAGTCTACATTCCCACCAACGGTGGAGAAGGGGTCGTTTTTCTCTGCATCCCCTCCAGCATTTGTTATTGGCTGATTTGTTGATAATAGCCATTCTTCCTGGAATGAGATGGAAATCTCAGTGTTGTTTTAATTTGCATCTCTTGAATGACCTGTGATGTTGAGCATTTTTTCAAATGTTTATTTTCCATTTCTATTTCTTCATCTGTGAAGTGTCTATTCATTTTAGCTGCCCATTTTTTGATTGGGTTTTTAAATTTGGGGAATCTGATATTTTGAGTTCTTTATATATTCTGGATATGAGTCCTTTGTTGGAGGAACAGCTGGCAAAATTTTTTCCCACTCTGTGAGTTGTCTCTTTGCTTTGTTTGTAGGTTTTTGTTTCGTTTTGTTTTGTTTTTTTCTGTGCAAAAGAATAAGATGAGGTCCCAGTTGTTGATTCTTTGTGATATTTCCTGGGCAATCGGGGTTTTGTTCATAAAGTCTTTGCCTACACCTATGTCTTCAAGAGTTTGACCTATTCTATCTTTTGGTAGATTTAGTTCTTCTGTTTCTCTATTTTTTTCCTCTTAGTTCATTTTAAATTTTCTCTCCTGAGGGTAAAACTGCCATATTGAGGGGATACTTAACTGTATGTAATTTTCTGGTTTATTTTGGATGTTGTTATATAACCACAAATCTAGTTCATATGGTTAAGGTGGCAAATTAATAGCTACCACAGTTTGTCATTGTCTAGACTGTGTTTGATGCTGTTGTTGTTATTGATTGTACTACTTTGGCCAAGAATCGTTCTAATCAGTTGTTCTTCCTTGTATGCCAAGACTGTAATTGCCCGAGGGTCATAAATCACTCTATAGGCCAGGGCCAAAGAACTGGGGGCTCACCAAATAGCAACTTCTCAGCCCCAACAAATTGAAGAGGTGGGATCTTGCAACAGACTCAAAACCCCAAAATCAGCTATACCTGGAAGACATCTCTAGGGAAGTAGTCATTTCCAAAAGGTTCTAGACACTAGCAATAAAGCTACCTGATGCAGGCAATTCACAAGCATCAACCCAGGAATTAAGCTAAAAAGAAAAAGAAAAAAGCAAAGAAAATGAGAAGACGTGCAAGCAAGATGCAACTCCAGACTTGCGGCTCACCAAAGGCAAACCTGGGGGCAATGAGGTGGAACAATCCGAAAGCCGACCACCCAGACTCTTGGAAGTAGTAACAGCGGAAGTAACAACGCAGATAAATGAGGCGTTAGAAAAAAATCAAAACAGAAATAATTTCCAGAATGAAAGACATGATGAGTGACTCTAGAGCAGATACAGATAATTTCTTTTGAAGAGGTGCTCGAAGTCCTTGAGAAGAGCACAAGAATATTCTTTTCTGCCTGACTGTTCATCATCTCGGCCATGATCGAATGGGCTTTGTTTGATCGTAGAACATTGAATCCTGCTATTTACACTGCCAGTTTCATTGTGGTTGGGGTGACTAACATGACAGGGAAGGGATGCTTCAGCTTTGGTCTTAACTGTTCTGCTGGAGTCTCTTGCTTTCAGATCTTAAGAAGTGCTTCGTTCCCAGAACAGACACCGTGTGTCCCCCAGGGCCAGGATTTGGCAGTACATTTTTTGTTTTCATATTGTTGGATAGCTTTTTGAACTTGGCTCAGATTAATAAGATACTGTAAAGTTTAGTGGCCTCAGGAACTATCACAATGTTAGAAAATAGAATTGTCCTCCCACATAGCATTTTATAAGGACTCGTATATAACTGGGTCTCTAGCATATTTCAAATTCTCATGAGGGTTAGCGGCGGTAACCTAAACCATGTATCAGAAGTCCCCTGGCAAAATTTTGCCAGAATCTGTTTTAGGGTCTGGGTGGTTCTTTTGATCTTTCTGGAGAAAGGATTCTCCAGGCAAAGTGGAGATGGTATTTTATTTCTAAAAACCATTGCTGACCTTTGAGTTAATTGAAAGATAAAAGAAGGCCCCTTATCACTCTGAAGAGAAATAAGTTGTTCACAGGAGTGTCTATGTCCAAACCTGTGGACATCGGTGAGGCAGGATTGAGAGCAGTGCAGGTCTTCACAGTTCTCTCCGGTGTGATCAGGAACCTGCCTGGTGTGAGGTGAGCCACTCTCCTGTCAACCATAAATGTCCTTTTGTCTAATAGGAAGTCAGGACTTCTCATTTTTGGCCCAGATTAAGTTTTGTAGCCTCGTCTTTTAGCATAGTTGCAGCTGCTATTGCCTTCAGGCAGGGTGCCCATTCAGCAACTATTCCACCTAGCTTTTTTGAGAAATTAACCGCTCGGCAGCATTCCTATCCTAGCTTTTAGAACAGGATTCCTAGAGTGACTCTTCTCTTCTCTGCTACAAAAGAAAGAAAGGTTTCCTACAGTCTGATATTCCCAGTGCTGGGGCCTGAGTGAAGGCTGGCTTTCTTTCCCAAAATGCACCATCAGCCACTTTTGTCAATTCTAGGGACTCAGTCTCAGGGCCATTGAGAGTCTCATATAAATGTTTTGCTTTTAGTCCAAAACTGGGCTTCAAGATTCAGCCGAAGCTGACCAGTCTGAGGAAAGAACGAAGCTGTCACTTGGTGGCAAGTGATCTGAGAACACTGATAGCCGGATCTTGTCGCTAGAAAGTTGTTTCCTAGGGCTGAGAATGTATCTGAAGTATTGAAGTTTCTGAAGGGATATATGAGCTTTTCCTTTTGCGATCTTATGTCCCCTTTTCCTAGAAAATTGTGTTTTAGACAGTATCCTTTCTGGATATCTTCTGAGCTGGGATGAAAATTAGGGTATCATTTGGATATTGTAGGATGGTCTCTTGGATAAATTCCAGGTCTCTTAAATCTTTTCTTACTACCTGAGGAAGAAACAGGGACTCTCTCTGAAGCTCTATTTGTACGTAGTCCAAGTATATTGTTTTTCTTTTGTGATGGGATTTTCTTATTGAAAGGCAAACAGGAGTTGGAAGTCTGGATGGAGAGAAGTAGAAAAGAAAGCATCCTTAAGATTTGTGAACAATTTTAGTCTCCTGGAGTTTGGGAGAGAATTGTATGTGTATCTGCCACTACAGGGTAGATTGGAATTCCTGCCTCATTAACAAGGTGAAGATCTTGTACCATCTCATAGTCTCCTGAAGATTTAATACTGGGAGAATGAGGGGTTACAAGGGGATTGTCAAGTGTGCAGAAGGTCGTGTTTGAGAAACCTGTGTATGAGAAGCTGGAGACCGTTATGTGCCTTTTCAGTGGTAGGGTATCGTCTGCTTGGAAGGTTGGCTAGGGGGAGTGCCATCATATCATAGGGCAGGATTTACCTGCTGACTGCTCGAGTTGGGGATGTTTGATGTAGGCTTGAGAGCCAACATGCATGCTGAAATGGGAGAACAAACTCTAATTTTAATAGTAAATCTCATCCCAATAAGGGAATAGGACACTGTGTGACAATTAAGAATTGATGGTTAAATACTTGCTCTTTGAACTGGCTGTCAAAGGAGGAGT
Organism: Hystrix cristata; assembly: GCA_004026905.1. Classification (NCBI taxonomy): domain Eukaryota; kingdom Metazoa; phylum Chordata; class Mammalia; order Rodentia; family Hystricidae; genus Hystrix; species Hystrix cristata. The sequence continues at coordinate 64,077 of PVJO010006326.1, read as the reverse complement.
ATAGAAGCTCTGAGTAGAGCTCACTTTTACCCCAATTTTGGCAGAGTAAGTTGATCCTCTATGGATAAAGAATTATCCACAGAGGGACAACTGTCCAAGTGGGCGATGGGAGCCTCAGCTGGCCTGGACCCTTTCTGGGAACAGGGATAGTCAGTTCTCCAGTGTCACGGATGAGTCTTATCATCGACCTGAGACACGGAACAGAGGCTGCATGGTGACACAGTACAGTCATGTCCCCAAGGTCTGGTTTCATTACCATTAAAACAGGAAGCCTTTCCTTGATTGGCCTTGGATTTCCCTCAGACACCTTGTTGCCAATTGCAGCAGGATAATTTTTGTTTGGTGCCGAGGATTGAACTCAGGACCTTGCACTTGCTAGGCAAGCACTCTAACCACTGAGCTAAACCCCCAGCCCCAGGATAATTTCGGCTCACCTCTGCACTCAGTTCTTCTCTTTTTACCTTCCTGTGAGTCCCGCTTACTCGACAAGAAAAGCCCATGTCCAGAGACTGGCCCAAAGGAGTCTGAAGACCCACATAAAGTCTTGTAATTGGCACAGAATGTCTGGGACTGACTGACTGACAAAACGTTATCCCATTAGTGTTTGCCTCTCTTTGGAAAATAGGTGTAACTTTGTATATTTACAGAACGCTTCCTCCAATAGGCTATGAAAGATCAGACATCCTCCTTGCCCCGTGTAATGTCTCTCACCTTTTCGTAGTTAGTAGGTTTCCTAATGGTTCTCTAGTAGGTTCTCTTCATTCCCATAAGCGCTACTAACATCTTGCTCAGTCTGTCTCCCATGTTATAATCCCATTTGGGCTCTGTAGGAACCCAGAGGGAGCAGTTTCTGAAGAACAGTAAATCCCCCAGGCTGATTTTCCTGTCTGCTGCATGGTGTGCATCTGCAAGCCGTATAGCCTCCGCTAGGATTCTTTGCTTCCCACATGGGGTACAACAGGTGTTGAGTGCAAATTGGACATCTTGCCAACAAAGATCAAAAGTTAGGGTCAAAGTTTGGAACCTGTCTGCAAATCTAAATGTATCTGCAGAAAACCGGCCTAAGCATTCCTTGCATTGTTGGATAGATACAACAGCAAAAGGGACCCAGATTCAGTCCATGGCCTCCACCCCTGCCACCTCTCTTAGGGGAAAACAGGTTGTGAAATAGAATAGGAGGCTCCAGTCCATGTATTCCCTGCGCTCTGGAAGCTGGCCACCCGTGGCGTTTCTGAGTCACTCGGGGAAAGTAGGGCTGGTGAACCAGCCTGAGGGTTATAAGGAGGAAGTTGAGGGAATCATGCTTGGTCCCCCAAGAGATATGGGAGGTCTGAAAGTGGGGGGGTCAATCTCTGGTTCCGGATCGTTTTTAGGTGCAGTATCTCTTGGGCCTTTGCAGAAGGATAGTTTTTGTTAGAGAGCCATAAAAGCCTACTTTTTATGATTTCGGCTTTTTTTATTATGGATTTTATGATTTTGGATTTGGAATTTGGGAGCATTTTCATTGTCATTTATGGAGAAGAACTAATTGAAGATAACACTGTAATTTAGACGTCCACTTTCTGTCCATTGTTCTCCATCCCCCAGTTTATACTGAGTCCAAGCTGTATTGCCATGAAAGATCAGCTGTTCTCTCAGATTACCAGGGTCAAATTGTTTCCCGTTATTAAAGGCACAGCCTAATACTGAGTTTTGTGTATTAGCGGGGCATTTCCCATGGTGCTTCATGGGCCGTGGAGAGCAGAGAGAGAAGACGAGGTCTGGGCACCCCGCAGAAGGCCTGAGACCTGGACACTGAGCTCTGCAGTCCCCCTAAAGGGTTTGTTTCCTACCAGACGCCTCCAGCAAAGTGGGCGGCACTGGCGCTCTTCATTTCCCGCATCTCTCCATAACTTACAGCTTCCAATAACACCTTTTGGCCTGTACAGATGTCCCAGCCATGAGCTTTCAACCAATTTAGCATGTGACCATTGTCCCAGATTCCTGCCAGAGGAGATGATATGAAAGAGTCATTACTGAGGGGGCGCTGAAGAAGGAATTTGTGACCTGGGAAGGAGTGAACACCTGTATTAGATTCTAAAGTCATAATGGACTTGGTGAAGGGTCTGAGGGTTAGCAGAGGATCAATTCTGCATAACTTGTTAGATCAAGTATATAGATGTAATAAAATGGCAAGAGGTTAAATGGCCCACTGAGGAGAGCCAGATGTAAAATGCTCAGTATATACAAAAGTCAAAAAGAAGCCACCAGGAATTAGAGCAAAAGGAAAATTTGAAAGTGATCATAGATGAAGACAAGCAATAAGAAAAGCCATATCAAACCTCTAGACTAATAGTCAAGTGTCTGAAATAATCGTGATAAACAAAGACAGAGGACAAACCTGGGAAAGACACGTTCAGCAAGTTACACACGCATGAAGCATAGGAGTGCACAGTGCATGGAAGTTGGGCCAGGCAGGGCCTAGAATGCTCCATTCCATGACTGAATTATCCTGTCATGGGAGTCTTCAAAGAGTGGATGTCCTGATAGTTTTTTTTTTTTTTTAATTTTTTTATTATTTTTTACCAAGAACATGTATTGGTACATTGCATACATAATGATCATAATCAACATGGTTATTTTGTACCTGTACATGATACATCTTGGTTTTCCCCCCTCTTCCCCCCTTCCCCTCCCCTCCCTTCCATTTTAACTACATGATCTGTGCCCACGGTGAAACTAGAAACATACAGAGTTGACAGGAAGGAAAGAAAAGAGAGGCAAATAAAGAGAAGATATTTCTCCCAAAGAAATTTTACCTCTTGGCTGGATTGCCAAGAAAAATATGACTGGATCACAGATCTTTTCCAGGTTCTTGATGTCTTTAACAAAGAACAACTCAGAGAAGCCGCAAACCCAAGGATTTCTTGGAAGTTAAAGGACATTCCACAGTGTGCTAGGTGGCTGGTAAAAAGAACCGAGTCCCAAGGAGGGGGATGCTGAGGGTTTTAACTATTAGGGTTTGGTGTGGGATTAGAGTTTTCCTGAAAAATCGCCCTTGCCAATGTGCAGTTGGTCTCTGCCCCTCCACCAGACAGTGGAGTTTTTGCCATCTTACGGCTCTTGAAGACAGTGGTGTCCAGAACTGGGGAGAGTCGGGTGGGGTCAAAATGGCACAGTAAATGACATAGCAATCAGGGGCAGGGTCAATCAAGCGTTCCCGAAGGCTGCTGGGCCAAAGCGCAGAAACCTAGTGCATATAAACTGGGTTACCTGGTGACTTTCTCCCATTGTATTTAGATGTCAGTCTCTTGGTTCTGGGTTAATGCTTAACTCAGAAGGTGGATCTGTCCTGGACAGCAGACCCCAAGGTGGACCTGCTCTTACTTCTCCAGCTGTTTCCTGACCTACCTGCTGCCTTCGTCCGTCATTGATGTCCATACCCTGCAAGCCCAGCAGATCGAGAGGCTGCTCAGCCCGAGGCTGAAGGACTGGAAGCTCACTGGAGAGTTGCTCCTGAGCGTCAGCATTATATGGCTGAAGAAAATGGAGATCGGTGTTGGACAGCAACAAAGGCTGCACCCACTCAACGAGGGAGCTTTTTAAACTGGTCACACGTCCTTCTTTGTTCTCATTTTATTCTATCCTGGCTATAAGCCAGTCGGAGCCACCAGCAACTAGGGCGGGTCTTCCCCTCAGTTTGCTGGCCGTGTATTCATCATCCACCGACACTGTGCTTTCCTAAACTTTTAGGTATTTCTTGATCCGTTCAAGGTGATATATCACAATTAACAGTCAAAACTGTTTAAATAGTTCATCCTATTAATGATGTAACTCCATTGAAATGCTAGTTTCAAAGGAGAGGTAGAGAACACAGCTTCCCAAACAGATTGGATCTCAGACCCCGAAGTTCTGGTAATTTAAGCTTTCATGTGATTGAAAGCCAACTGCTTTTGTACACTATTCGTAACTGATGACTCTGAAGAAGCCACCTTTGAAACAGTGAGATTGGGGCCCCAGGGATTTAAACAGATACCATTAAGTGTGCTTTGGCAGGCCATGGGAAAGTTCAACAGAAAAATTGAGAGTAATGGTATTGGCATTCTACCTGAGCGTGCATTTCATACAGCCTCAAGGTAACTCCATGAAGGTATCAGGGATAAGGAATGGACAGCAGAATAAAACTTTTCAGGATTAAAAATTATACCTAGGATATATCTGTGCCTGGGTCTGCACCTTCATGTGCTGTGTAGAAGACATAAAGCATATTGTTTTCCCAAGGGATTGCTTTATGGCCTACCTGCCTAGCCTTCAGAAGTCTGTACTAACTTAATACTTAAAGAGACTGTACCAACATCCCAGAGACTGTACCAACGTGAATTAAGTCAACAAATAATTTTGACCATCAAGATGGACTTGATCACTCTTGGCTAATTCAGATATAGAACTACAGAATAATAAATAAGGCAAAAACTTCTAGCAGGTAAAGTCAGGGCAATAAACATGATGGATGAGTGAGCCTTTCTCAGAAATAGAGCCAGAAGCTGTAATAGAGACTAACCCGGGGAACTTCTCTACTGATATGTAGGGCTTTGTTCCCGTTCTTCCAATAGAGTATGTGTACCGAGTAGACTTCTCCAGAGAACAGTATATACATAGATAATGATGCAAGAGGAGTTCTCAGAAAGGCATCACACAACATCAGAAGCAGGAAAGTCCACAATGGCTGAGTGCATGTTGGAGAGCCAGAAAATTCAGGAGTTTTTTAGTCCTAAGTGTTCAAAATCTCAGAATGGGAAACTGGAAGCTGAAAGCTCCCTGGAAAGTCACTGGTATAAGTCTACACTGAAAGCCTGAAGAATCTGGAGTGTGATGTCCACAGGCCACAGGACTAGCAAAAGACACACCCACTCAAGCAGAATGGAGCTTTGTCAAACTGCAGGTGGATTTCCTCTTTCTCTTTTTTATTACATTCGAGCTACAAGCCTATTAGATGTTGCCACCCACAGTCAGTGTGAGCATTTCGTCTCTGTTGCTGGTTTGCATTCTAATCATCTCTGAACATTCCCAATACACACACACCCAGAAATGCACTTTACTAATCTGCTAGATGTCTCTTAAGTCAAGTTGACAGATCACAATTCACTGTTGCAATGTGATAACTGATTTGGATGAGGAACTGCTAAAGAATAGAAATGCCCCCAATTCTAAGTGGAAGTATTTCTTGTGGTTATCCCCTTTGTATTTTACAATAGTGTACGGAATGAGAGGCACGTGGAGAGGGAAAATGTGCCTTTTAGTTTGGGAGTTTTCTGTGTATATTGGTCAGCTTTCCTACAGCCAGGGAATAATGTCTTGCATACAGAACTTAAAGGGAGAGAAAGTTTATTTGGCACAAGGTTTCAGAGCTTTCATCCCACGATCACCTGGCTCCAAGAGAGGAGTGTTGTGCAGGAAGGGTGCGGGTGGAGCAGAGCTGCCCAGTGTGCGGCAGCGCATGTGAACACCACCAGAGAGGAAGGACCAGTGTCCAGATGCCGTGTCCAAGTTCATGTCTTCATGGCCCACCAGACACACCAGAAGTATGATTTTCTAGTAACTCCCAAGACAGTCAAGTTGACAATTCAGCTTGTCACACTTTGCATTTAAAAGTTTTTAATTGACAAATGAAATTATTAGTACCCCATGTGATGTTTAGTTGCATATATGCATTATGATTAAATCAAGCTAATTAACATGTCTACCACCTCATCTCCCTATCATCTTCTGGGATAAGAGCATTTAAAATCTGCTCCTGTAACAATTTTCAAGTGGACAATACATTAACTATTGACTATGTCGTTCAATATGTCTTCAGAACTTACTTCTAATGAAACTTGGTACTTTGTACCCTTTATCCAAAACTCACCGTTCTCCACCCACCTTTCCACCATCATTCTGTTTTTTTGGTTCTTTGAGTTTGATGTTGTAGGTCTTAAATTACCAGATCAGGAACAATTCTATCCAATAAGGAACAATTTCTATCTCTGAAAATTCTTCGATCGGAAGCTAGAGAGTCATTCATGACATCATCTCCCCTGTGACTTCAAAATATGCAAAGTCCTCACTTTTTTCTCTGTACATGAATCCAACACTAGCTTGGCCCAGTTTATTGAATGACTGGATTACAAAATAATATAACTAATCTCTCTTCTTTAACAAGCTCTCTCTTTGATTTTCAGTGTATCTAACACCTAAGATAATGTCTTTCTTTGCTCACATCTTCCCCTCGGCTGGATACCATTAACCAGACTCTGTATTATCTGGCCTCAGTTTCTCTTTTTTATATCACATCTCTTTATTTGCATATCATTAGCTCCACTGGATTGTTTTTTATTCCTCAAAAATATCAAATCTTTATTTCTTAGTAATGACTATTTACTTCCCTGGTACATTCATTTCCCACATACCCAAACAGCTCAGGTGTCATTGGGTTATATATCTTTTCTTGACCTTAATATTGAAATTCCAAATTATGTTGTCTTAAGAATCCAGCGATATGCTATACCCAGTGTGTACAGGATCATGATAAGTGGTTGGTAATATTATTGAAATTTTGCAAGTTGGTGTATATCATACAGGTATCTTGAAATTGATCATTTTTAGAGCTTTTTTTTTAATACTTATTAGCTTACTACTACCGATCGATTTTTATCCATTTTCGTAGTACTTATGATCTTTTATTTTTTCTATATAAAACAACTTTGTTGAACTAAATAATTGCATACCACACAATTCAAAAACTTAAAATGTAAGATTCAATAGATTTTAGCATGTTGACAGAATTGTACAACTATAACCACAATCGAACTTAGGTCATTTTTGTTATTCTAAACCAAAGCACTCTACCTACTAGCTATCATTTCCCAATCCCTCCATCTAAGTCTAGGCAACCACTGAGCTACTCTCTATCTTTATAGATTTTCAAAATAGACCATGCTTATAATGATAAAGTCCTTAACACATCCAAAGAAATGTAAATCCTGCAAAGTGAGCTCTCACACGATGTTAGAGTGAAACCAGAGACCGGCAACCAAAACGTGCTTAGAACATAACTTTTATTCCTTCTCTTTTCTCTCTAGATGATCTTTTAAATACACCAAATCTACCTACTTTTATGTTCATTATTTATTATCTCTCCCATATTAGATATAAAGGCAAAGGAAGACTGTTTAATTTTGTTCAGTGATGTTTTTGTCTGCTATATATGTACTTAGAAAAATGATGACACCTAGAAGTCCCCAAACAATACACCCTTCAATATCCAAGGATTCTAGGACAAAAATACAAGAAAAATTGTGTCTGTATTGAAAGGTACAGACTTTTTCTTATCTTTGTTGCCTAAATAATATACTAAACCAATTATTTAGATACCATTTACATAGGCAATGTAGAAATGATTTAAAATATATGGGAATATGTGCGTAGATTATTTGGAAATACTGCCCCATTTTATGTAAAGGACTTGAACATCCAATTATTTTGGTGTGAGGTGGTTCTGGAATCACTCACCTTGAATTCTGAGGGATGATTCTTATTTGTTGAACAAACGAATTCCAATCGACAGCAAAAGCCCTTTAACTATAGCTTAGAACAAATATCCCCCAAAGAAAGACTACATTTTACACTCCTGGACATTAAATTTGCTCATTAAGCAGCTTCTAGTGACCAGGGTATTGCCAGAAGTGATGTGTTCGACTCTTGGGCATGCCTTAATCAAGAAGGCGTGGGGCTCTGGATAATTCGAAGCATCAGTTTGACCCTGCAATAGTCATCTGAGGTACTGGTGTGGGACAGCATTCTACAGCTTGCTTTTGACCTCTAATACAGTGGCGCTGCGACAACAGCCCTGCCCTGATGGTGCTTACATTGCTATTTTAGAGGCAAATACATCTGTATCTTGCTTTAGCCTGTACTTCATACTATTTTTACATGATGGCACGCTTAAAACACACTCTTTGAATAGCATGCTGGGTAAATACACGAAATCAAAGGCCCAGCAGTTCCCTACAAGTGCCTGTGGCAAAATAATTGCAATGCTCTGCTTTGTGCCAGGGGTTGTTTGTTTCTTTGTTTGTTACTTTTTGTGACAGTAGCCAGACTGGTGTCTTAGTTAGAATAGGGTATCATAGCTTCGATAGATTAGCTTCTTTATTTTTTTTTTAAATAAGCTAATTGTAACCTCAATAGTATAACAATATTGAATTATGAGGTAGAGGAGTTAGATTCTAGTAGCAACTCCCTTCCATTTAGGCTTTGTTACCTGCCAATTACTCTTCCTATAATATATAATCATCTCATTCTCTCCTTCATGGTAATTTCTATACATTCTTCAGGTTTAAGCTCAAATGTCATTTCTTCAAGAAAGGCTTAACTGAAATTTTATGTAAGATCAGTTCCCACAAATTCCTTGTACTTTATGCTTATTTTTTTCCATATTCTATAAATAATTTTATTTATTTGTGTCATTGATTACTGTGTTTCTATTACAACCTACAAATTCTAGATTAAGAGTAAACATTTCTCTTTTATTCTTTGCTTTGCACCAGGTAGACTTTCAGTTAATATTTGTCAGATAATGAATAAGCAAAATAATTTTAAATTTCTATAACTGATTATCTTTGTTAAAGAATGTCGCAATGAGATATTTCTGCCATATATAGCTTGAAATATTAATGTGAATATTAACTGAGTCAATGAAGTGAAATTTTAGTAGTGCTATATTATATTAATATAGTAATACATTGTGTTAGACAATATATAGTTAAGTGATACGACAATGAATTTTGTTGGGCATCAGACATTATTAGGTAATATGGATCTTTCTGTTTTTAAATTATTAAATGATCACATTTTACTTACTTGTCTACTCATTGTACGTGTTTAACAATACCACTATGTATTTTCTTTATTTTATTCTCATTTAAAAATTACTGTCATTAAAGTTTGCATTCACACATAATGTTGACATTTATAGTCAGAACACAATGTTGGGTTGACAGTCTTGAATTAAGATAAGAGCTGGGGCTTTTACACTTTTATATAACTCCAATGGCAACTTTTAATTTTAATAAAATACAAAGTTTTGAGAATTAGTGAAAAGCTCTGAAATGTAGTAATCCCCTCTAACCTAGGGTTTTGGAACTAAGTGTGTGTGGATCTGAATCTTAAATTCCAGATGGTCACCTTTAACTTGAAACTTTGTGGGTTTATGCAATTTGAGCTTCTGAGAATTGGTATCTATCTGCTGGTAGCAAGATACCACTGCAGAGTGAAAGATAATCTACCTTCATATATCACAGTTCCTTGGGCTCATTACGCAGTCTTATCCATGCTGTCAATCATAAGTATTTCATTAATACTTACTTTGTTCTAAGCATAGTTACAGTCACTGGATATACATCATTCAATTATACATAGTCCCTCTTGTCAGGTTGCTTACAGTGAATTGTGGAGGACACACAATAAAAGCGTAAAATGAAAGTGTCCATAGCACCAGTATGATCACTCTAGAAAGTAGTAAGTGCTGTGTAACAAAATTAAATGGACAGAAAATGAAATTGGAATAATATTTCTGCAAAGATGATACAAAATTGGCAGCTGGATGAATTTCTGGGTGAAATGCATTTTAGCATATATTAAATAGTCATCAAATAATTGCTAAACGATGTAAAGGAGCACATGCATGGAAACTGATGTAAATTGAATATGGTGATGATTATGCAAGATAGTGAAAGGCAGAATGAACAAGTTGTGCTTAAGAGTGTATTATAATTTTTGGAGTCAAGTAAGTCCTTCAAGTAACATTGACATTTCAGCCACTTTTCTAAAATGGAAATAACATCTAAATCCACAGTGTTTTTATGAGTCTAGAGTTTTGGAAGTTAGCACAATAACTTGCATGTGATAGTGCTTGCTTGGTGAATATAATGTCCTTTTTGTTGTAAATGTGGGTTTACTCTAGTAGAACATCTCGCATGGTAAAAATAATATTTTCCCAAGGGATAAACTGTAAAGAATATAAGCTGAATTTCTGAGTTCTACTTTTCAAATACCTTAAGAGACATAACAATAAATTAGAAGTAAGACATGGTTTCTCAAACTTCGTAAAAACTATTGACTGAGGAGGGAGATGTGTTTTACTCAATCTTCAGATGGTTTCCCTCTCTGTTCCATGTTTTCTGTAGTACACTGGTACATTTCCGTACTAAATCCATGAGAATATGGGTGCATAGATTTAAATTGGTCCCGATGGAACTAATAATGTCACTGGGGAATGTGATACCAAAACCAAAAAAAGTCATTCCTTGGCTATAGCTATGATTTTAAGCAATTTTTTTTTTTTGCATCTAGCATGCTTACATATATGTGATTAAATATAATTGAATACCTTACATTTAAATAAATCCTTCCTTATATTAAGTAATTTCATGATATACATAAAAAGTAATACTGGAAATATGTGTTTGTCTACACATAGAAATACAGATTAGATAAATACATAAAAAAGTATAGAGCAAGGATAAATAGATGGATGTATTTATATACATATTTGCACACAAATGAAACAGAAAACCACAAACACTACTAATTCAGATGTATGAATACATGTTTGTGGGTTTTAGCAGAACATTAGTTAGACAGCTTCATGCCTTTTTTGATAAGCTTATAACCAGAAGAGAAAAATTATGGTGGCATCCATAAAAATATTTTTGCCCAACGAAGAAAAGCAAAACTAAAGTATTCTAAGACTATAGGCATCTATATGCATGTTGATATTTGCTGTCAATATTTTTTAAATTACCAATGTGTAATCATGCTTTTCTAATAGTTATAGCTTTTCCTTTCCCCTCCAGAGAGTGTAATGATTTTTCAAAATTAGAATGGAATGAAACTTAAAAAACAAAACCTTCCAGGTTTAGTACTGCAACATAAATTACTTTGCCAGATGTTTTCTGGTTAAGGGCTAAAACAATCAACAGTTCAGAAGACTAATGTCTCACTGCAGAAACTCCATTGTATTTGCCGTAGAAAAATGTCTCTCCGGTTTCTGTGATCAGAACTGGTGTTCATGATTGATATCTGACTAAATAAAGAAATATATATCACATGGACTCTAATGAGAATTAAATGCCGTAATGAAAGGCTAATGCATTATTCAGAAAGAAACGAAACTCTTGATGAATGGCGAACAAGCCCCTTTCTCACCTGGGCTATTAGCTATGCTTATCATCATGCAGGAAATGGTAGATTTCGTTAGAGATTGACAGGAAGGAAAACAAGTACTATTAGTACTGCAGTTATGGAGACTGGTGACTGTATGATATAGAAAGTGTTTCCATCAGATGTTTGATGTCTCTATGGTGAAGTGAGGGGAAAATTAATTCGGCCAAAATAGTTCTACCAAAGTTTCAAATGGAACATTTTTAAATTAACACAATTGTTTAAGGACTATTTGTTTCATCTGAAAGTTCATGAAAATACACCATTTGTGATGCTTAAAAACAAAAGTATAAAAACGTATTTTTAATTATTAAGAACAAATCTTATTCACCTTAGAAATATTTTAAAATCCTTTTTTAATAAAATCCAAAAAAGGCTATTTTTAACTGTATGTTATATACTTTTGCTGAATTTAATTTAGCTCTTAGGCTGCAAAGGAAAAATATTGATGAAAATTATTGAAAGTATGAAACTTAAGAAATACATTATAAGAAAACAGAAGTGTATATATTAATACTGACAAATTTCTGAATTTGCACATTATGATATTATGTCAGTAGTGGTTACCAACGTCACTCTTTTTATAAATAATCTTTGATGTCTGGGTCACTCATGAAGCTATAATCAGCTGAGATCTTTTGCATGAATATGCAAAATACCCTGTCTTGTATGTTTGATGCTTCAGCTGGGATGTCTGGAACAAACCTGGCTTATTATAATATGACTTCATAAGTGTTGGATCATAGCTGCAAGATAGCAAACAAAGAAGTTGTCAGATATCACATGCACGTGGTCTAGCCTTGGTATACTGTTGAAATGATTTAGAAGACTCGGAATGATGGTAAAGACTCCACTTCTTCAAGAAAGAAGTAGGAAGAAGGTATAGGGACTGGGGAATTGTTCATGATCACATTTAGAGGTGATCTGTGTACAAGCAGCAGAAATGGAGGATGAACAAAACAAATCCTTACTCACCTCTCATCTGACTACGAATAGATCCCAGATTTTACTCAGCAGAAACCACAAAATAAAAAGAAAATAAAATCTGAGTCTCAGATACTTCAGCTTCCAAAGAGGATGACATTTCAGGCTAGAATAAAAAATAAAGTTGGTCAAGGAGAAAGAATGAAAGAAAGAAAGAAGGTGGGGAGAAGGAGGAACAGAACAGAATCCGAGAGGTAGCAGAAGTAAAATTCTTTTGCTGCTAACATTGTTCTTGGGAAACCTAGAAAGTACACGCCAAAATGTAACCAGTGCATCAGGTGTGCTTTTTGGGCAATACAGTTTAATTGGTTTTAATAGCTGAATCCACTTGGACATCTTACTGTCAAAAGATAATTTTTAGAGAGTTAAAAACTCTTACACAAATAAATAGAGCATATGTTAAAGATTTATTTAATTTATAAACGAGGAAACCAATAAAATGGTCAGACTGGTTTTGGTATTGTAGTTCTTTGTTATGTAAATCGAGGCAGTGTATCTTAGAGAAGTTATTTGCTGAAAATCACACAGGCAGTAAGTGTTAGATGTGGGAATAAGATCTAGGACAAATTCTCAAGTCTCCCAAGTGAGGTAATGCCATTTTTGAAGAACTTATTAAATGTTTGATGTGGTATTTAGCTGAAATCCTCAGGCCTATAAAGTCTACTTTCTGCTCCTAGTTTTGTGTCTTATAACTAAACACTGTATGTCTAATTATATACCAAGAAGCACTTTTAAAAACTGGAGTAACCCTATCTGAAATTATTCATAATAATCTGAATAGCTTGGTAGTACTATTATATCTTTTCCATGTGTCCTATTTTACTAACATACAATTTCACCAGACTCTCTGTAAAATGCACAGTGTTTCTTCTTTGTGTTTATTCTTGAATCAATTAAAACTACCACGTGTTGTGAGTGAACTGTTATGTCAAAGCTATGTGAAATTTTTGCTTCTAGAAGATGAAGTTATATACTTATTTTCTTTATTTTTTCAAATATGTACACATCAGTCAGAATTCTTGGTTGCAAGCAAAAAGTAATTCATTCTAGCTAATTCAAGAAGAAAGTTGGTCTTTTGAAGGATTATTCAGTAGTCTAATGAATCTATGGGAGCTGGAAGAGAAGCAGGAGCAGCAGCCAAGTTTGGGCCATTGGAATACAGTACCCGAGTTAGAATAATGATCTGCTGTTGTTGCTACCACTAAATGTTCTCATGTTGTAGACCGCTGCTAAGGGAAATACCACAATTGTAAATGAATGCACATGTGTTCTCAAGTGGTTGTGTAGCTTGTTCAAAATACACAATACTGAGTTGGAGTAAGTATTGCCAAACTACATCAGATAACTTTGAAGGTACGTGCGACCTTTTCAGTTAACTTCCCATGATGAGAGCTGAAATCTCAACAGGTTTTGAAGAAGTACAGAATGTGGAGTAGAAGGTGAAAGTGAGTGCATTTCCAATAAAATAATAAATGTCTGCATTTCTGGGGGGACTAATATTTATCACTGCAATGAGTAATTGAATGTGTCAGCTTGACTAATCTTGTGTTGCCTAGATTAGATATTATTTCTGCGTATATCTGTGAGGGTATTTTTGCATGAGATTAGCATGCGAATGAGTGGATTCAATAAAGTGGGTTGCCCTCCCGTATGTGAATGGGCATCACCAATCAATCCTTAAAGGCTTGAATAGAAGAGTTAGAGGAAGGATGAATCACCCTTCTGAATTCCTGACTATCTGAGTTGGAACTTAGCTTATCTCTGGCCCCAGACTGAGATTTACATTATCCCTTCTCATAATTCTCAGGCCTTCAGACTGAATGACTTCCCTGGGGTTTCCAGGTCTTCCCCCTTTACAGACAGAAGATCGTGGGACTTCCCAGACCCTACAATCATTTCATGCAAATTGTCACAATAAATAACCCCCCTTCGTAACTCCCTTCTTCAATGCCCGCTACATGTGCTCTTTCTGGTTAGTAGTATCTCACGGATCCCCTTAGTGCAGGTTCTTCCACTGCTAAGACAAGGAAATACTTGATTTTGAAGAGTAAGAGTCATTTTTAGACCATTATATCTTGCAAAAATTTACATTATGCTTCCACTAAAACTTACCACCTTATATATAGTAACATAAAATGTTGTCACCTAGGTGCATCTAAACATTTTTAGGTGGGATTTGCATAATTTAATATCCAAATCACTATTTTATGAGGGATGTAGGGAACTATTGATAATCATACTCAAATAACAATTGTATACACTGATTATCTTCAACGACCTAGTACATATTTTTATTTATTAAGGCATTCTATTTATATAAAAAACTAACTGTATTGATATTATACAATATATTAGCAAACCCAAGACTTTTTTAGCATCAGACCTGTACTTTAGTTCTCTTTCCTAGAAAATTAGAAGTGTTTGGTTTTGTTGGAGAATTTGATGTATGATATACCAGGTTCTCAGTGTACTCCAGGTGGATGGTGCTACCTTAAGTATGAAGGCCAGAGAAAGGGTCTATTTAGACAACCCAGCCTTACTCCAAAGCCTCCTTGTCAGCAGATGTCTGGTCAGGATTTTTCCAAGTCCTTGACTATTTGGGTTATTGTGTCAAAACCTTGGACGTTAAGCATAGCCATAATTAATATATCCTCATGTTCAGCCTTCCATCCGTCTAGCTGGAGTGGAAGAAATGGCCATATGGAAGTCTAACATTGTCCTCAAAAGACATCCCTGTCTGAACACAACATGCAGCAACAGTCCACTTATAGTTGGTGTGCTGCCATATTATGCAGAGTCGTTGGGTAGCCGGGCTAAAATTATTTTCTCTCCTTTGAGTTTTTATTGGAAACTCTCCATCAAGTGTCTTTTATGATGTTAAATGGGTGCTATGGTGTGGCAGAATGTAAGTGTATATGAAGTGTGAATGAAGTTATTTGTATGTTTATTATCAGCTTGGACTAATTATTGTTCTTAGATGATGCTGGAGGCCTGATGGGAAAGCTCTACTTTATGGTAAGATGTATGAGATACAATTTGTTCAAATGATGTAGCTTAGGTCATATAGTTCACTGGTATCCCGTTCTTCTTTGGCACCCTTTAGTAAACCAAAGTTTTTTCTCAAACATCAAGAATACACTTTCCTTGATTGCATCAACTACTCTAAGGAGAAATATATTTTGCAATGGGAATGACAATTTATTTCATCTAATTCTACATAGCAACTGTAATTTTACATGTTCCCATCAGTGCGCTACTGCTTTTATCTATTTTTATTTAAATAAGCAGTTCTAATGATATTCTGGAGATATTTGATATCTCATAAATGAATTAACAAAATATACCTTGCATAATACTACATGTAGGATCATCGTCAGTCCTGGGTAAAAAGCGTAGGAAAAAGACAAGCCAAGTCCTTTCTGCCGTAGAGTTTCCATTCTGGAGACAGTAACATATAATAGAGTTATACACGTAGAACATTTTCACATAATTTTCCAGCAAATATGATTAAAAATGAAATGATTTGACACTAGTCAGAAGATTGGGAAGAGAAAGGTAAGTGCCAGGCACAAACATGCACCGCCACAACTCTGTTCTGCTTTGGGGTGATTGTCTTGATTGTGCTGGGTCTAGCTGCATGTAGGCCACCAAGAGGGCTTTGTGATGGTTGAGTTTGTTGGGAGCCACATAGGGGGCAAGTGAAGCACACGCCTGGGTGTATCTGGGTTAGAGAGACAGGTGTAAGCTGGGATTCTACATATGATACCCAGTCCCTTCCTCTCTGTGCCCCTGAGCTGCTTCCAGGGAAGCATGGACTAAGCAGCTTTGCTCTGTCATGCCCTTCTGCCATCATGTTTTTGCTTTAGAACCCGTTAAAAGTAGATGAAATTCTCTGAAACTGTGAGCTGGATGATCTCTCCCCCTTTAAAGTATATGTGTGGGCTAATTTGTCCCAGCAAACCAAAAGCTGACTAATACAGCCTTGAGCTTTCCGTGCTGGCAGACAAGTTGCCACAAAGGGTGACAGATTGGAAAGGTCCCACACATGAAAATGAAGTTAGACTCTTGCTCAAAAGAAAGTATAGGGGGCCGGGGATTTAGCTCAAGTGGTAGAGTGCTTGCCTAGCAAGCCCAAGGCCTGGAGTTCGATCCCCACCACCAAAAAAGGAAAAAAAAGTATAAATTCTAGGTATTTAATTTGCCTCTTTGTACCTCCTATTTCCTTGTTTGTAAAGTTTGGATAATAGTTTGGAACACAATTTAAGGAAACACATTGACATTTTGATAGAATTTAAGGCAAATTATGATATTAAATACTGACTGTACATAGTAATATAGTAATAATGAATGATGATCTTGAGAAGTCATTGTATAACCTAGTTCAAGTCATCTGAATTATACTTTACTCTATTTATGTTTATCTGGTATTTTCAGATTTGGATGAATCTTAATCTTCCCAGGTAGAATACTGTAGCTTGTCTAGTATTTCATATGTGCACAATAAAAAATAAAATGTATAAAGTTATAGATGAAACATACGAATCAAATGATGGAGATATTATGAGTGGTCTTCTAGGTTCTCACTGTGTTCTTATCAACATTTAGACAGTGACACTGGATGAGCAGATACGTCATTTTACATGCTTTTTTCTAAACATTTCCTATCAAAGTCTTTATGTTTCACCTTTTGTTTTACCTTTAGTCTTCCTGACATCCTTATTAGATGTCTGATATTTAAAATTTCACTGTTTGCTTTGCTCATGTCCTCCTACGTCTTACTTGTGTTTCTTATTATATCTGGGCTCTGCAAAGAGCACCCAGGGTAATCATATTATTTCTTTAGATGACTCACTTTTCTGACTGTCATAAGATGTTTTGTGACAATTCAATCAAATTTCTATTTGTGAGCGGTTTCCCTCGTCTTGTGGGTTATCTTCCATTGTAAGCTCTCTGTCTTATGAGGTTATGTTTATTATTTCTGGATTTATTTAAAACTATACTCTAAAATTCAAAGCGTTTATTTTTCTGAAAAAGCCAACTAATTTTTTTTCTTTGCAAGAAGGACATCATTGTGGTAGGTGGGTTAGGAAGATTATTCTTCAAACTCACCATTATAGCAAAATGGTCTCCCTTTTTTCCAAGAGTAATCATTTTTTAGTGGGCGGTGAGATGACTACACTATTGTGAATCAAAATCTTCATATTTCCCATATTTAACTTTAACTATTCTACTCCAGAGTCATGCTAAAAAGATAGAGAGTACACTTCTTGTTAACCAATTAATTCTGCATAAAAAGTGTTTTGGATCTTTTCAGACAACAGTAGTTTTTACTTAGTGAATCATCTCAAGCGCGTGGCAGTACAGAGCTCAGCACTTGTGCTTTCTGCTCAAAAGATCACAGGAAAATTAATGGCATTAAAAAATACAGAAATAAAAATGCTCAAAAGATATGCAGCTTCATATTGCCTATCTTCAAGTTTATTATGCAGTAAAATTGCTGGATTTTCTGTTTCCTAAGATGTTGCACAAGATCTGTTTACAACTTTCTTGCCTTAGTTCACGCCGCACAGTATTTAAAATGCGCGGCTCAGACACGCGGTACGGTTAGCGGCACCTGCCCAGTTCTCTGCTGATGCTCAGTGTGCTGAAATATTTTGAACCCCTTGGAGACTCACTGATGTTCCTGGAGTCTGAGGTATCGGCTGTAACCATGATGTCTCTGCTCATTTCTAAAGTGCCTTAGCCAGAAAATTAAACTGCAAGATGAGGACCTTGCTTCAGTGATCCATCCTCTTGACATGTTCAGCCTTTCAACCTGGCATATTTCAAACCTCTTTATTTGAATCTCTCCAGGGAAGCCAATCAAAGAATAAAAATGGCCCATAAAATAGCGGACTGCCTTTTGAACTGAACAAACAGCATTCTGCAGTGATTTCCTTTACCCTTTACTCATTGCTGGGACACTTCCAAATATAGGAAAGGCCTTTCTTCTCCATTTCAAAGGGCCACGTAAGGTGAACTCCAGACCCTTCAAATAGTGTCAAACTTTATACGTACATTAGATCAGAATCTGGAATAGTACAGAATGAGAATGACACAAGATTCCTGGAATCCCAGGTATTAGGACTTTCTATTAAAAAGGTGTGAGGTGAGGGAGAAAAAAGACCGCAAAAATTCCTCACATACTGAAGCGAGTTCCAGAGAAAGATAGATTGGTAATGTGATAAATATAAATTGCTATTTTGCAAGTAATTTCAGTGTTTTAAATTTTTGTACTTGTAAACTTGCAGTCATAGTAAATATATTTGTGTACTATATGATGTACCAGGGTGTATAACAGCACCTACTTTTAAATTATGCTGTCCATTATATATAGCGTATTATAGCATATTTCATATTTTATACTTTAGCACTATAGGTTAGATTGTGTCACATGTGTATACCAATCTATATCTATTGCCTACGGTATTGAAAAAGTGGATGTGAGTCTTTATCTCAGGTTATAAACAACTAATATTAAAATATTTCTGAGTTTATTCTGTATGCAAAACTATGTAATCAGAGCAAGGTTGTATTAATACAAATGATTGAGTTGTCATGGTGATTTATGCAAATTACATATCTTACCCCAGCACTAAACTTTACTAATAATTTCAAGGATCCAAGACAGAACCAAGTTCAGTTTTGGTTTTTTTCTCTTGAATCATCCCAATTTACCAAGCTTCCAAATATATTCTTTTCTCTTGTATTGCAGATTGTTTCTAAGGTCAGAGAAACACACAAGTTCTAAATAGCACATGCAGAAGCATTGCTTATAAAAGGCCATTTTCTTTTAAGGACTGCCCTGTCTATAATTCGTTATTTAAACATATAGAACAATATATTTTGCTTCACACGTCCCACCTAACCAGGTGTACCACAAATCAAAATATATTTATTTGTATTAAATAGTATAGATTGAGCAGATGCATCTTGCTAAGAATCTTTTTAAGTAGGGATGAACCTATCCTATGCTAGAAAATGGTATTAGCACGTTTATAGGACGGTCTTGTCAAGATCTTCTCGTGGAGAAAAGGCGTAAGTATGGGCTGAAATCGACCCTTTTTCCCCCAGAGGGAAAATACATACAAGATCATATACTTATCAATAAAGATTTTATAGAGTTACAATGTTCATGTTTTTAAATTATGTATATCAAAGTATATGGACATAAGACCTGTCTAAATATTCCAATTAAAAACTAATGGGTTTAGATATTGTTTTTATAAGTGTAATAATGTGCTAAATGTTGGATTGTAGAATGAGAGAATAGAAGGGTAAATATTACAATATTGCATATAATAGGAAGATATGTGTAAAAATTTAAAAGGGATAGTTCACTTCTCTAGGAACAAATTCACTGTGGATTAAATAACTAGAATGATCTAGCAACGTTAGATAATACATTTATTCACAGAAATATTTGAAAGGGGAGGTGAATATGATATAGGCTTTGAATTTTATTTATTTTTTTCTTTTCTTTTTTTTTATTTTTATTTTTACCAAGAACATGCATTGGTACATTGTATACATAATGATCATAATCAACATGGTTATTTTGTACCTGTACATGATACATCTTGGTTTTCCCCCCTCTTCCCCCCTTCCCCTCCCCTCCCTTCCATTCACCCACCCCTCCCTATTTGCAACAAGTGTAGCTACACTTTGAATTATATATGTGTGTGTGTGTGTGTGTGTGTGTGTATACATATTTATCTCTATATCTCTATCTCTATCTATGACTCAGGCAGAAAAATGATAGGCCAGCAAAAGAAACATTTCTGTTTATGCATGTACCTTTATAATATATGATGGGAAGAGTTTAGTGAGGATTTAAACTTACTGGCATGAGGTAACTGAGAATGAAGTAGAATAAAATTATAAGAGTGGCAAGGTAGTAGCTCGTGAGGGAGCTCCATTATCTCGCTGAATAATTAGGTTTCACATGGTCAAACTTAAAGTCTGACCTGTGTGCTCTCCATCAGACACTTTCCTGGTGGCTATGGTGCTTTCTCACGGTTAAGGAGGCTCTTTTTGGTAGTAGGCACTGTGTGCAGTGGCCTTCCATATAGATGTGTTGCTAAGGGCAACAGGTGTTAGGTAAAAAGTTTTATTTAGGGACTAAATCTAGAGATACCGAGAAGAAAAAGGAATAGATCTTAGATTACAGGCTCATTGAGAGCAAAGGAAAACCTGGAGATAATGACTACTTCGAGTGTCTAGACTTCTTGTATTGTCCACAGAAGCAGACACTTAAGAAAGCCGTCTGGTTGATTACTATGAATATATTAAAGACCTGGCTCATGGGGGCACATGTACAGAAAAGAGGGTGCAACGTAATCGATGAGAGATGGACATCAGATATATATGTTCATGAGGACACACCGAGTCACACTGTGGGAGACAGGAACTTAGGCAACATTCTGCAGTGAGGGGAGCAGTGAGGTGAGACGAACAGCGAGGTCACTGAGGAAGCCTCCTGAGAGATCGATGCAAGAAATTAGGTGTAAAAAGTCAGGTAATTTGGGAAACTAAGAATGTAAATCCTCAGTCAGTGCCTACCCTTTAATGACATAGTATAATAGAGTGGGCCAGTAAAGTGAAGATGACTCCTGATAGTCATCATGAAATAAAACCTTAGGATTCCAGATTTGCCAGGGGATGATAGAGAAGAGACAGGTGAACTCATACGAAAATGTACATTTCTCAAAACAAAGAGAATGAAGATAGAAGAATGGAGGATACGTAGGACTCCCATTCCTACAACTTGCAGGAACAAACTGCTGTGGAAACAGAAAATGAAAGAATCTTGATCCCCGTTGTGAATGGAGTGTAAATATGTTTTTGTTAATGTTTATCACAGAGCTACATCTCATAAGAAGAATGGAGGAAGTATTTACTCTCTCCAATTTCCTGGGGACACATGTGCTGGAAAGAGGCCCAAGAGGTACCTATCGCTGCTGCTTTATTTTTACAATAATTTATTGAATAAGGGTGTTTGACAGGTGAGAGAATACAACAAGAGTTATGGTTTCTGATTTAGACATTTATTTGATGACCAGGTGTGAATGTAGATTCCAAGTCAAAAAGATATAAATTCTACATGTTTTTGTTTTGTTATTTGAGGAGATATTAATAAGTAGCTTCTTTTCTAAGAGTCCCACCTTGGTTTTTTAATAAAAGATTCATAAACATATTTTGCAATGGTAATTAAAGAACCCACATCTTCTTTATTCATCAGTTGCTGGGCATTTGGGTTATTTCTGAGATTTATCTATTACAAACTGTGCTGATATAAACATGAGTGTGTATATATCGCTGTGGTATGAAGCTTTTAATTCTTCTGGGAAAATACCAAGAAGGGGAATAGCTGGGTCAAATGGAACCTCTAGTGGTAGTTTTTTGAGAAGTCTTCACACTGTTCTCCACAGTGGTTGTATCAGTCTTAAACCCCGTGTTTAAAAGTCCACCACTTGGGATTTTTAATCTGTTTATATTCATAGATTCATCATGAAGAAAATGAGTATGTCCATTCCAGCAAAAGTTTTCTTATATCCTTTTAAAATCCTTCTCTTCTACCTGCCCCCCAACCCAAGGTAATCACAATCTGTTTGCTTTCACAATATATTAATTTGCATTTTCTAGGATTTTATGTACATGGTATGATTTGGGGGTGGTAGATCTGGTAAGAGTTAATATGTGAGTGGTATTAGATCTTCTGACATGAACATGGACTGTATCTTCATTGATTTCTTCCTGATCCAAAGTATGTTAGTTTTCAAACACCTGAAGATTTTCATGATATGATATTTTTTTCATTTCTAATTTATTCTATCAGTGAGCAGAAACACAGGTTTTATGACTTTAATTCTTCAAATTATTGATACTTTTTATTGTCAAGAATATGGTGGAAGTTGGTAAATATTCTGCTCTTACTGAGGGAGATGATCCACAAATGTCAGTTTGTGAAGCTTGTTAACAGAATAATTTGAATTTCCTTTTACTTACTGATTAACCATGGACTTATCAAATACTGATAGAGTGGTATTACTATTTAACTATAGTTGTGAATTTACCTATTTCTACTTGTAGCTATAACAGATTTTGTTTAATGTGTTCTGAGATTCTGTTATTAGTTACATACACATTTATGAACACGATAGATTGTTGGTGAGTTTGTAATCCAGAACATCATGGATCTTGGTAAATATGCCTTCAGTAGTGATGAAGAAAGTGTTATTCTGCTGGTGCTGTTGGGGGTTTTGTCACTTTACCATGTAAAATGCCTATATTCCTAATGCTGTCGCTGGCTCCAAAATCTACTTCACTACTGAGCTACTACACCACTCTTCTGATTTGTGTTAAAATATTTTTTCCTTCTTACTAAAGCTACTTTTAACTCATTTGTGTATTTGTATTTAAAATGCCTTTCTTTTATATACCATATATTTGGCTGTAATATTTAAATATTATATATGTATATACCTTCTATATGGGATAATTAGACCATCCATATTTAATATGACTATTGATCAGCCAGCTATTGATACATATTTGAACCGTCTCACTTTTTTTAACCGTCTCACTTTTTTTAACTTTCTTCTCTTTTTCTGCCTTCCTTTAAACTAATTGAACTTTTCAAAATTTACTTTTTTCTTTGATTTTTTGGTCTATATCTGTTTTGTCATTCCAAGAGTTGTTAAATATTTATTAAATATATTTGACTTACCATTGACGGTCTGCTAGTGAACATGTATACTTTGTGCATGTATTATAGAATCTTGAAAAGGTGTATTTCTGTTTCTCCCTTCCCAACCTCAGTGCTATAATGTCATATGTTTCCCTTAAATTGAAAACTCCTGACCATGTTGTTACTATATTTGTTAAAGAGATTACATTTAAGAAGATTAAAATATTTAAAAAATCTTGTGTTATATTACCCATGAAGATGCCATTGATGTGCTTTTCATTTTCCTTCCTTCCTTTCTTTCTTTTTTTTTTTCTTAACACTAACTCTGTATAACATTTGGGTCAGTCTCAATAGATTGACTTTTCTTCTTATTGTATATAGTATTTTTTGCATTTCTGCATGTCTGATATTTTTTATTGGATGCCATGGGGTTTTACTCTACCTTGGATAAATTTTATTGCTGTAAACAAGCTTTGCTTTAGAAGTTACTTAGAAATACTCTCACATATGAGACTTAAAATATTTTAGGTGGGACAGAAGTGTCGCTCAACCTGGAGCTGGTTATCCCCACCAAAGAGATAAGCCACCTCTACACCGTCTGCCCGATGGTCATACTCTGCAGCCTCATGGCAAGCTCCTGGCCTCACTCCCTCAGCATAGCGCTCAATCCTAACTTTGGGCTTTTGTTAGTTCCCTCAAATTCACGTGTTAATCACACTGAGCAAAATATTCAAGAAAGGGCCCCTGCAAATCTCGTCAGTTCACAGATTTCTTCTCTGCAGTCTTCTGAACTAGGGTTGCTCGGTTTTACCTGGATTCCCGCTCTCTGCTTATCTCATGAAATTGGCTGGTCTCCACCTGGTTCTCCTCTGAACTGTGGCCTAAAAAACTATCTCAGTTTAGGAGGCTGAACCAATTCATTAGTTCTCCATAAATTTAAAAAAATACCAGTCTTGTTCCCAAGAAGGCTACTTAATGAGAGTGAAGACGTATATGGATAACAATGATAAGAGAACGTGACAAATACTACAGCTAATGTGTGCATATGATGTCACGGAGAGCAGGTAACCCAATTTACATTTACAGGTCAGGAAAGAATTCTTAGTGAGTATTGAGCTTGCCTCAAAGGACAAAACTAGAGAAGGAAAAAAAAAACAGGGAAGGGAGACATTACAAAGGGTGACGTGCAGAATCATGGAAATGAACAATACAGGACACATTATAAGACTTGAGGTGGCTGGAACATGAATTTCACTTGATAAAATGGCATGATAGGAAGATTTGGAGATAGCAACATCCAGATAAAACTGTCTCATAAGCTATTAGTCAACATTTCATGCTACAGCAGATGACAAACCAGTAGCAACTTGAAAGACAAGACTAATACATTAAAATTTGCATTTTATAAAATCATTCTCACGTGGAAGATTAAGACCCTACAAATGAGGCATTAAAATATTAAGAAAGAAATCAACTGATGGTGTATTAAGAACTGAAATAGACAGGACTTGATGACCAGCGGAATTTGGGCAGTGGACCAGGGCAAGATGTGCCCGGGAGAATGACCAGACGAGGGTGTCCTTTAGGGAAATAGGCACTAAAGGAAGCAAGCAGGGAGGACGTGGAGGACAGCTAATTCTAACTTAGTTTGTGGATTCTGGGATATGCCATAGAGCTCCTGGGCCATTTCCATTTGCTGGTAATGTCTTTTTGCTTGACTATAGTAGGCAGCCAAGTGTTTCTATGGGGATGTTTTGACATTCACTGGGCCCTAGCAGATGGGAACTGCTGTGGGTTTCAAAAGACTCTCACTGTACAAAGAATCATGTGAGGAGAAGCTGCCCTCAACTTCTGGCCTTTGCAACAACCTCTACATTAATACGTGTATTCTACCTCTTCAGGTTATGAGGGACAAATCTGAAAATTAGAATCGACCTTTGAGATGATAGAACATGAAGATGGAAGGTGGAAGGTTTTTGACAATGTGGAAACTGTTCTGGCTGTGAGAGTCTTCTGTGATGGAATGATTGTCTGTAATATTTAGGTCACTTTTTATAAGATATTTTGTAGCTTTGCAGTTGAAACATTCCAATACTGAGACATTACATCACACAATTTATTACTTAATAACGTGTGATGTAAGTTTCGTGTTATCCGTTCAACATCCATACTATTCTCTTCTCATTTGCCTTCCTATAATACAGAGACTTGGGAGATAAAAACTGCATTTTCCAAACTCATTTGGATAGATTTCTAGATGTGATTTAGATTTGGCTGATCATATGCTCACGCAAAGAAAATTGGAAGACATAAGTGAGATGGAGGCCATATGGCAGCTTCTTTTGCTGTTTTACCTGGCAAATGTGGACATTGAGATGCTTGAGATAGATATATATATTTTATGCAACATTAACAGTTGTTCCATAGTTCGTTAACTGACTCCATAAATGTAAAGAGACAAAGGTACAAACACAGTTTTGCAGATACAGGTTGTATGGTTTGGGGAGATAAGAGTAGAAATTATAGTTTTATTCTTTTCATTTTGGTGGTGCCTGATTACATATAGTGTGTGCTTTCCTAATCAAGAATGATTTTGGCTTTAGTGTTTTTGTGATTGTGACAATATAAATGGGATCTAGAGCTTTCAGGCTTGTGATGTTACTAGAACCTTGCTTGTCACACAGGATCTTTAATGTAATTTGCATAGTTGCTCCTAATTCAACTTAATATCAACTTCTTCAACCCTCCCCCTGATTTCTTGAGCACTTATAATGTCATATAATCATACCTTATTAGTATCTTTCAACATCCTTTAAAAATTCCTTCTTTCTTATGCTGGCTAGAATGTAATTATACTTTCTGCCACCAAATTACCAAAAACAGGATTAATTTTTCAGATATTGTATGTTTCACATTAATTATGTTTTCTGTGGTTATGTAATTTTTCTGTTTTGTACAACAACCACCAGGAATATGGCAATTCTTAATATTATAAATAAATCTATATACAATCACACATCATATTAATGTAAATGTTTTTTAAATTTAAAAATATACCTTCATGCTTGAGTATAAAATATTAACAAAACAGGAGGCTAAATATTGATAATGAAGTTTTTATGATGAAATAAAAAAGGTAACCTCCTGGCATTTAAAGTACCAGATATTTACAAACATTTCTTTGAAGAAGAAGAAAAGACTACATGATGTAAGCATCATTTAATGGCAGGTTTACACAATATCAATATAATCTGGTCTAGAATAAATTGGTAAATAAAATCACAAGTTCCTTAGCTGATCACACTTTGTATTTATCTACTCTTATTAGAATATATTCTCCTACCAAGTTGTGAAGATAATCTTACCCTGTATTTTCCTATCGACTGCCTTTGATTTAGTTTAAAAGGTATTGTTCAACATATTGTAGACAAACATTCAAAAGAAAGGAAGAATGTATAATGTCCAAATTAGGAATTTTATCCACATTAGCTGGGTTTGACCACCCCTTCGCTTCTGCTTAACAATTATTAGTCTATCTCCATCAAATGCAGGGCTGTCCTTGTTCTACTGTGTTGAGGCTGAGGAGGTATAATTGAACCTAGTTTTAATTGAGGAATTACATGTATTGATTAAGATTTGTTCTACTATGTGAGTTTAAATCACAAATCTACCACTTACCAATCTTGAGTAATTTACTTAACTATTCTAAGGCCGAATATCTGCACCTTGTGATTATCTATTAGTTCTGCTGCGTTTATTCTCATTATTAATAATTATAGTGGGACGAATCCTACAGATGTTACACAAAAATTAAATACATGTTTTTCTCCTGAAACACTGGCCTAGTACTTATCATATGGGGATAGAATCAATAAAGGCCAGTTTCTAAGATTACCGTGGAGTAATTTTGGACACCTTCACTCAAAATACCTCTTAGACCTTTCAGTGTTTCTAGTCCACAGTGTTAGTTTTGGTCTGCTCTATCTAAAGAACACATGCACCTAAATATTATTTAGCATTATGTTACAACAAATGCACTAACTAAACTTTGCTCTAAGTGTTCAGGTCAGCTGATAGAATATCTACTTTTTAGGAAATCATGGCAATATTGCACAGACATATTTTTGGGTGGGACAAAGAAAGGCCAGAGCATTTCAAATCTGTGGAGCTCTAACAGGTAGAGCTGTAGAAAAGAGATATCTGATAGACTGCTGAAAAAGGATTCCACCCAATTCAACCCTTTAAACAAATTAATATAATTCTGAATGTTTAAACAATGTCAACAGAAAAATATATTTAGAAAATATAATTTCAAGTACTCCCGATGCTGTATTTAATGCCTAACTAACAGTAGTATCTTATTTGAGCAAATTTGCAAGATGTTCTATCTATGTAATCTTCTGTATATTGATGTAGAAGGTTAAAATAATATCAATTACTCTTCTAGTTGACATTTTTGCATTCCTTTGGAAAGACATTTTTAGTTTTTAATACATTTCCAAAGGAAAACATTTTAAATTTTACTATGTACTACACAGAAGCATTGATTATATTAATTTTTATGACTTGAGTTGAAATATGTATTCCAGGAACATTTTTAGAAATTAATTAAAAATGTTTAACAAAGTATCACATTACGAAGTACTTAATATCATGAAAATAAGACACATAAACAAAATATCAAAAAAAATACCTTGGTTGTAAGCTATTTTATATTTTGTGTTACACCAAATAAAGGGGCATTAAAAAATCATGTCAGCTTCTAATAGTATTGGGAGCTATCAGTCATAGTACGGATTTCAAAATTTAGTTAATGCATTTGTTCTAACATAATTCCCGAATAATATTTAGATGCATGTCTTCTTTATATTCATATTGCTATCTGTGTAAGCAGGTACATTATGTTAAAATTTAAAAGTTCCCCTGTTGAGGTTTCTTTGACATAATCTAATTTTAAAGATATAGTTTAATGTTGTAGTTTTAAAAATCACAAGAGTCTGCATTAGACTTCTTGTGTGGGCTGGGGACTTAGCTCAGTGGGTAGAGTGTTTGTCTTGCCAGCACAAGGCCCTGAATTCGATCCCCAGAAAGAAAAAAAAAATACTGTATGAGGTAACAATAGATGATGTAATTTTTTTTTCTTTTCCTACTTAGCAATTGTTTGAGTTGGTAATTGGCAAAATATATAGAATTACTAAAGCGTGTTTTTCAATTATAGCTACAAATTTCATAACTGCCCTCCACTCTGAGAAAATACACATTACTTTTAGGGAACTAGAGGATAAGGTAAGGCATAGTACAAATTATATGAGTCCATTACATAGCCACAAATTGCAAAACTTTTCTCCTTTCTTTTTCTTTTTTTATTGTTTTGGTCCTGGGGATGGACCTCAGGGCCTTGCTCTTACTAGTCAAGTACTCTATCACTGAGCTGAATCAATTTTTTCATTCTTGAAGGAACATTATAAAAACCGTTTTTCGATGTAGGGACTAAGTAAGTTTTTTAAACACCTTCTTTGTTCTGATCATTGTACAAAGATAGTGATTTGCCCAAAGATTGTTATTTATATCTGCTGTTGAGACATACCAAAAAAAATGTGAATATAGAAGTTGTGTTCCCTTTAGGAAGCAGTTATTATATGTTGATATCATCAAAGTCGACCTCAGAACACCACATTATGGAGAACCTTGAATGTAAAGCATTTTCTTCTTTACAAAACTAAAACATTTCTTCATATGATTTAGAAGTAGGTTTTAAATTTACTTGAGACATGTAACCTGTATTCAATTACTCTATTCATCAATCAGAGAGCTATTTATTAGTGATAAAACAATAAAAAGCACAGCTCTTTTAAGATGTTATGGGAAATGGATGAATAAATAAGAAATAAAGTCCCAGAACTGAGATATCCCAATAGCATGAAATCAAATCACACAAAAATAAAGTGAAACTTGAAAGCTCAGTAATTATTTCAAAGAAGCTATTATGACTCCCATGTTATAGTGGAAACTACTCTGGCTGGTTAAGTATCTTGATCTACTCAAGATTGTAAGTGGCAGATCTAGACTTCAAACCCCCTGAAACAATAAGATAGTAACACTTTGGAATTACATGGTTTATGAATTTGTATCATATATTCACGTTATCTTATTATCATTTAGTTTTCTTTATTTTCTCTGGAATTATTAGGTCAGGACATAAAATTAGGAATTTGTATTCATCGTTTTCAAAATCTTACATTGGTAACTTTATTGAGAATATACTTATCTTCTCTTCTACACTGGTCACCATTGGTGGAGGAGGTAAGCATTAGTAGGGGCTGAATTTACAACATTTGACTGGAAGTACAGTTGTATGAAACTCATTGACACTATCAAAATTCTCAACAAAATTGAGGATTGTTTCATGAAGCCTTAAACCTATTATCATACATGCTTTGGGTCTTAAAACTCTAGGACCCCTTTACAAGTGCTCAGTAGTGAAACAGTAAACTGTGTACTCTTGTGGGATATTCTTGACTCATCGAGGAGTACACCATAACAAAACTATTCAAAACATTAAAACCAGATTATTATTCTTGGATCATGCAAAGAAATAAGATAAGAAGCTGCAAAATAACAATACAAATGAAGAAGACTTTTGGTTCTAGGAATATGGAGTAAACATACCTTTTCCTTTTCCTCCAACTAAGTATGAAAAGAAACCCTTCCTATCTTGTATCAAACTGTGAAACAAGTATAAGAAAACCCCGGAAGTTGGAGAGAAGGTAAACTGGCTAGGAAGCTCAGGTCAGGAGGATGACGTAAGTGTAAGTTTTTGGATTTTCTTTGTGCCCATGCATCCCACATTTATTATAGAAAGGCTGGCAACATATAATCAGCAACAGAACATATTTTATTTTATTATTATCATTGTTCCCCTTTGGACAGAGCACGTATTTTTACAGAAGGCTTTTTCTCAAGTTAAAAGATTGAGACAGAAACTGCACAGCACGACAGAAGACATCAAGAAAATATCTACTGTACTACAGCCAAAACCCACCAAGTATGAAATAAAAGACAGTAAACAGGAAAGAGGAGAGAGAAAAAAAAATGTTAGTATGTTTTAAGTATGCTTCTGCTGTCAGTTTCTGGTTTCATTCTGATATGGTGTGAGAGCTCACATTGGATTTCCATTTCCTTGGATATATTAATGTCTTCATTATTGCTATGAGTATGGTCTATTTTGAGTTAAAAATACATAGAAAAATAAATAAATTCCCAGAATAGGAAAATTTATGGAGACAGAGGGTAGGTCAGTGGTTGCTTAGATTTAGGGGGAAGAGATTGGGAGTTGATAGCTGGTGGGTAGAGTGTTTCTGTTTTGGGATAGCAAAAATGATCTAAATTTGGTTGTGGTCATGGTTGTACAACTCTCAATATGCTAAAACCTACTGAATCATACATTTTGAGTTTGCAAATTGCATAATATGCAAATCATAGCTCAAAAAATTATTATTTTAAAAAATAAGAAAACATCAAAATTTATATCTTACAAAGTTTAAATATATGACAAAAATGAAAGAAGCTCATAAAACAAAGTTAATTTTTGTTGAAATGATAAAAAAGTGTATTCTCAAGGCTTCTTGCCTGTGCCTTGTGATATAACTCTAATTTTTCTTGCCAATTAGTAGAGTGATAGAACACATTGTAACTATTATTAGTTTATTAAAGTTACCCTTAAATGAGTAAAAAATTTTTAAAAATTCAATTTTAATTACAAAAAAAATAAAACTGTGGTTCCACCTGCATTCACGTCAGGAACAGCTGGATGAGAAGCCCACAGTTCCGCACTCACCTAGGTGTAGCAAAATTTTGCAACTCCACTGGGCCAGCTTCGGGGAGGCACAAGTAGGGAGCCAGGAGACCCCTCTCCTCTGGATGGCAAAGTGGCTCTAAGTTCATTGACAATGAAAACTGCACGGTGGCCTGAACTCCCATCCCTGGCCAGCAGCAATGAAGAACTCTTTCTCCTCCCCTCCTTGGTGAAGTGGTGTCAGAGGAAGCCTAAAAAGACTCTGGGCTCTCACCACCAGCCAGTAGAAATGAAATCACCATCTCCCTCTCTTCATGGCATCTGTGGGGGCCACTTGGACGGCAGTAATGTGTTCATGGAGGCTAAGTGGAGATTTTGATCTCCTTATACCTAAACTAAGAAGAAAATGTCCCACCCCCAAGCCAGAACAATGTCAGAGGAAGCTAATAAAAACAGAGTTTCAATATGAATAAGTCTTACAATATAATGCTCTAATATTCAGATTTTAATAAAAAATATATCAAGAAACAGAAAGATCTCAAACTGAATGAAAAAAAGGTTAATAGATGCTGACCCTGAGATGACAGAGATGTTACAAGTATGTGACAAAGATTTTAAAATAGCCATCATAAATTCATAAATTTATTGGAGGATCTCAAAAACATTTATAGTGAGAAAATAGTCTGAAAGAAATATAAAGCCTCGAGAAAGAAAATATAGGCATTATCCACTTTAAAATACACCCTACTCGTCCAGAGTAGCTCTCTGGCTATCTGTTCTCTCTCTGTCTCTCTCTCATTTTCCCCACCTTCAAATAAATTGTCTTCTTTTACTAAAAATGAATAAAATATAAATCAAATTAAAAAGTTTTAAAACTGAAAATAAAGCTCAGTAACAGTCAGCAACAGAATAGAGGGAACAAAGAAATCAATCAATGACCTGAAAGATAGAACTATTGAAATTGTCTAGTCTTCCTAACAGAGAGAACATAGACTGAATTTAAAATAACCAGTGAGACTACAATAAACGATCTAAACTTCTTGCCATCTCATCCCAGAAGAGGAAGAAAAATAGGATGAGGCAGAAAAAGTACTTCCTGAAACAGAAATAGCGACTGAATTCTTCTGAAATTTGTCAAACAAAATAAACCTACTTTGGAGGCGACTCCCGAGAGCATAAGTGCAAATAAATCTATATAAAAACACAGCACTGTTAAGCTTCAGAAAACTAAAGCCAATGAGAGAAACATGATCCCTCACCTATAGGGGAAAACAATTCGAATCAGTGTGGGTTCTTCATCAGCACCATGGAGAGCAGATACAGTGTCGCGTTTTAATAAAAACACTGAAGGAAGAGCGCTGTTTACCCAGAATCTTATTTCCAGTGAAAATCACCTACAGGAATGAATGTGAAATGAAGACATTCTGTGATGAAGGAAAATGTGTTAGCATAGAGCTATTTTAAAGGGAGTTCTCTAAGCAGTACGCAAATGATAAAAGGGCACAAAAAACAACAGAAAAAAAGAACTCAGTTAAAAAAAATGTAAATCCACTACACATGTATTAGAATGACTGAAATCCCAAACACTGACAACATTACATTTTGGCAAGAATGTGAAACAGAAACTCATTTATTGTGAGTGAGAATGAGAAATGGCACAGCTCCTCTGTGGACTGTTTGGCAGTTTCTTATAAAGTTGGATGTATTCTTACCATATGACCCAGAAATTTCACTTCCTGGTATTTACCAAAATGAATCAAAAACGACCAGAGTATCCTTCCTTCAGTGGTGAATGGGAAAATAATGTAGTACTTAGCTAAAATTGAACGGTTTTAATTGGTGCAACACGATTTATAAAGCCAAGGAAAAACACGAAGGAAACATAAATTCCTGTTGCTAAGTGAAACAAACTAGTCTGAAAGGCTTCTTACTATGTGATTCAAACTATTAGACATTTTTGTCAAAGGGAAAACTACAGAAATAATAAAAAGCTAAGTGGTGGCTGGGGATTGATTGGAAGAGAAGGAGTAATGAGCACAGGAAATTTTTAGGATAGACAAGCTACTCCATATGATACTGTAAGGATGGATGTGGGTTATTATGTATTTGTTAAAACCTACAACATGTGCAGTTCAAAGAATAAACCCTAAACTGTGGACTTTAGTTTATACTAACGTATTGATATTGGCTCATCACTAATAATAAACTCAGGAATGAAAGATGTTAGTAATAAGGGACACTAGAATGATGGTGAGGGGAAATATGAGAATCCTCTGCACCTCTTTTCAATTTTTTTCTGTAATTTTTCTAAGTTTAGTGAAAATATAGGAAGTATAATAGAATTTTTCCTTTTTAGAAATTTCTAAATTATTCCTGTTAGACAAAAGCTGGAAACAAACTAGCTGTCCTTCAGCGGGTAAAAGATTAAACAGACAGAGGCACATTCATATCACGAGAGTTATTGGGCAATAAGAAAGAGCAAACTATTTAACAACCCACTGGCAGTTGAGGGGATTATGCCAAGTTAAGAAAACACTAATACCAAAAGATTGCATACAACATGATATGACGCAAATAAAACAACATTCCTGAAATAACAAAAGCGTAGAAATGGAGAACAGATTAATAATTGTGAGAAGTTAAAAAGGAACAAAAACATTGTCACAAAATAAAAATGCTTAAATTTACATATATAAACTAGCACTAAATGAAAATATAAAGGAAGAATTTAGGCAAAATAAGATAGTTCTGAGATGTGAAAGAAAAAGCAGCAGAAAAAGTTGAAAATAAACATCAAATGTGTAAAACAACAATAATAATTGTAATATCTCTGCAGTTAAAAAAGACTAGAGATAAAAGCATTGGAGAACTATGAAGAAATGAAACTGAGTTATTCTGAAGAAGAACAAAATATATTGATTGACTATAGATTGCAAAATTGAATATTTCTGTCCAATTTAAAATAATAAAATTTAAATTATACAACAAAATTTTAAAAAATTACAAGAAGAAACAGACAAATATATCATCAGAGTAATGGGCTATAATTCAGGTGCCTCAACAATAAATGGTATAAAAAGACACACAATTACTAAGTATTCAGAATGTTTGAAGCCACAATTGGTCAGCTAAAACGACTGGACTTACATAGAACTTAAATGAGGAAAAAATTAATGTTTGCCTATAGAACGCGATGAAATTGGAGCCATTTTCTGCTCTTTATGTAAAGTAGCACACATTCAGTATAAAGATACATAAGAAACTATAAACTGTTAAAATATAAAATGCACAAGAATATCATCATGACCTCAAGATAGGAGTTATTAAAGAAGAAAGAAAAGTGCTGATTAGAAGTAAACTATAAATGAGATTCTATTAAAATCAAGAACATCAAATATCAAAATATGTTGTGAAGTGAAGAAAAACATGAGAAAAAAAGAGAAAAAGAAAAATATGAGACACAGTGAAAAAATATTTGTAATGCATATGCCTCATAAAAGATTGATCAAAAATACAGATAAAAAACTTTTCAAATTGCTTAAATAATTCCTTGAAAATGCACCAAAATCTTGCATAGCTAAAACATAATGACTATGAAAAAACACACAAAAAATTTTTGTTTTAAAGTCTAAAACAAAATGGCCAAGAAAAAATGGCAAAAATATATTTAAGCTCATTACTAATCATGAGAAACACATATTAAAACTAGAAATGATACCATTGCACATACTTAAGACAGGAAAAATTAACAAAACAAGGATGCAACCTTAACTAAAGCAACATTAACATTTCTGCCTTTCTAATAATGTGAATGGGTGCAGGTATTTGAAAATCTATGTCTTTAATGAAAAGGAGGTATGGTTTTCTCAGGTCCTAGTAATTGTTCCAGGTATGTAACCTTCAGCCTTGTTTCTTCAAATGTTACCCTTGGGGCACTGCATTGGCATCGTCTTCTCATAGTTTGCTGTAAGAAAATGCTCAGTGAATGTAAAATTATGTGTCATAAACATGAGGTAAAAATTACAAGATCAACAGGAAAGAAAATGAGGAAAGACAATTTAGAAGAGGAGAAAGGGAGGTGGGTAGGAAGGAGAAGGGGACCCATAAAAGAAACAAGCTTTATCATGTAGGTTTACCCACGCCCCGAGATGAATGTAAGCATCAATACTGCAAATGTGCATTAATAAAAGAAAAGCGGAAAAGGAAAACAACTGCTATACTTATTACATTAAAAAGTTAATTTCCATGTTATCTAAACAGCTCCTTTAAATAATTAAGAGCAGCTTAAAACAGTTCAAAACAGAGTTCACAGACATTGAATATAACGAAACACACAAAAGACTGCAAAAGTACAAAAACCATCAATCTCATTTAGAATGAAAACCTCTTTCATGTGTTTGGAAGGATCGAGACTACAATAATATTGTGCAGTCGTGTGACACGTTAATGGGATTGTACTGCCTAAGATGGCAGCCGTGTCAATTTCTGTAAGTACATTCTGTGAAGTTCACACCAAATTTCCCTGCGGCTATCTGACATATGTGTCTTATAAAAGGGTGATAGAAAACAGATGCTCTCACAAATTTTGGAAAGAGTATAAAGTGTTACAATACCTGTGAAGAGAATTTGAGTCTCTTTATCAAAAATTCCACTAAGGATGTTATTCCTCATACATGTAAGTATGAGGAATAATGCATGTGCAAAAATATTAATCACATTATTCTTTATTTTTACTTTTAGTGTGGTAGATTTTAGATATACATAATGGTGACCTTCATTATAGGGAATTTGTACCTGTACATGACATAGCTTGCTGCTTCTATTTTTTCCATTCCCCTCCCTACCCTTTAACTCCTCTTCCCTTCCTTATTTACAAAACCTTGTTTCCAAATTTTCTCCTTCTATTCTTTTTTTTTCTTGTCCCTTTCTTCCTTCCTCCTCTCTCTCCCTTGTTCCCCTTCCCATTTAAACAATTTCTTCCCTTTCCAAATATAATACATCTTAGTCCTTATTTACACTTTCAGTTTCTTACACCAGAGAAACAAGGTGGTATTTAAACATGTGTGTCTGAAGAGTATGGTCTCAAGGTGCATCCATTTACCTAGAAATGTCTCAAGCTTGTTGTTCTTTATGGCAGAGCAGTACTACATTGTATATATTAAAAAAAAAAAATCTTTATCCACTCCTCGGTTGATGGGCATTTGGGCTGATTTAGCTATTACAAACTGTGCTGCTATAAACATGGGTATGGATGTATCATTGAGGTATAATGCTTTTAATTCTTTTGGGACGATACCAAGAAGGGGAATAGCTGGGTCAAATGGAACCTCCAGTCTAGTTTTTTGAGGAATCTCCACACTGATTTCCATAGTGGTTGCACCGGTCTACACTCCCACCAACAGTGGAGGAGGGTTTCTTTTCCCCCACATCCCTGCCAGCATTTGTTATTGGCTGATTTGTTGATAATAGCCATTCTTTGTGGAGTGAGGTGGAATCTCAGGGTTGCTTTAATTTGCATCTCTCGAATGACCAGTGATGATGAACATTTTTTCAAATGTTTATTTACCATTTCTACTTCATCTGTGAAGTGTGTAAACATTTCAGCTGCCCATTTTTGAATAGAAAAAATGAAAAGTTCATTGGGAACATCTTTCCTAAACTAGATTTGCATGAAATATAGAGCATTCATTTTATGTCAAATTGCAGCCTCCAATAACAGCATAACACAACTCTATATGAACTAAAGGAATCACTTACAAAATATATTGCTGATTAAATCAATATGATGCAGAAACCATGCATACACTTTAAATTATAATCCATTAAATGCAATCCTGAGAATTATATAGAGAATAATAATTTTTAAAATATCTAGACATGAATGTGCACACTTATAATATTAGATGGACACACAAGAAACTGGTAGTAGTGAGTGTTCCTGTGAAGAAACCAAGGGAGGAGACAATAGCTTGCAATGAGGGGAGCCCAGCAGATCTATCACTTCCTTGGCAAGAAGGGGTAAGTTCAGAGCCACAGTCTGGGAGGGAGCCCAGAACTGTTGTATTTCTGGCTGCTGTGTGTACTCATTGTCTGAAGCCAGTATAAGCCAGAAAAATAGTTCATTTATGTGTATCAGCATACTGGACACAGGACAGGGTAGTCAACAGCAGAGAGCTGATCTGAGGGGGAAAATAAAAGAGATTTACATTTGTATGTAAAGTATAATTTATCTTCCCCTAAACAATAGCATCTCTAAAAGCACAGGTTTGAAATTTGCACAGTAATTTCAGATGTGTAAATAAGAAGTAAGTTTATTCTCAGTAACTTAGTTTACTATTGGGGTTTCCATTTTGGGCCTTATTTTGGATGCATATTGGTACAGGCCAAAGGAGAGAAGAAGAGACGTAACTCTAACTTGCAATTTTAGTTTTCTCTACCTTTGATACAGGTAAATACTAATTAAAGTCATAGGATCTTATGTCAATATATCAGGGCTTTGCTTCTTCGCCTTGGGCTATGGCTTTTCCACCCTCGTTTGTGATTGTTTCTAGGCATAAATAGTTTACCACTCTTGTGGGTTGTGAGACATGGAAGGAGACAGGTGCAAGGTGCAGGGAAGTCACAGATCTAGGGTCTGTCCCCCAGGCCCTGCTGCTGTTCGTTGGGTGGACCTGGTCTGGCTCCACTGGCTTTATCACTTTGTGTGATGTGCACGAATCTTTAGGACAATAGTCACATATATTGCTGGTACATATGAGCCTTGCATTAGTTTCTAAAATCTTTAGCTTCTTTTTATTCGTCCAGTTGTCTTCCAGATTTATTCTTCCTACTAGGTTAGCATCTCAGCATTCCAACCAGACATTGTGAATGTACTTTGTAAATACCCTCTTGGACAGGGCATTATGCATGCACAATCTTTTTTCCTATGTCCTGGAAATTAAAAGTCCCCCAAAAAACAGAGTAACTACAACTTCAGTTTCTTGGAGTTTGTCCCCAAACTGTAAGGAAATTCAGGCTATCTGAATCTTATCTCTTTCTTGTCCTTGTTCTTTTTTTTAATATAGATTTTTATTAAAATTTATCCAAAATTACACAGACTTATCCTCTGTTCTTCATGTGGCATCTCTTTGTGATCAGCTACATAGTACTTAGAAGCAGATCCTTGTTCTTGTAGGCTCGAATATCCCTTATTCATTTCCTTAAATCTCCTCTATGCTAAAAATAATTCTATGGAAAACCTCTTAAACTCTATCTTAGGTATACATTCAGCAACTGATAGGACTTATGAATCCCTCATACTTTTTAAAAAGCAATGATTTCCAGTAACCTCAGTTTAGGGTGAGTAAATAGGCAAATATATAGAACCCTCCAGACAGAGAAATCAATAGTAACCAAATACATTAAAATTTTTGAATCCTGTCTTTATTCTTTTTCTGGATGAATAAAGGACTGTTTTATTTTATTGGTACACGTTTGTTGTACATCATAAATACATTCATTACAGTGAATTAGAAAATGTTCATGACATTTCTCAGTTCTTTCTTTTAACCTCTTTCCCCCCTCTTTCCCTCCCTGAACCTCAGAGACTCTTTCCTATTTACATAGATTAGTAGTACATAATGATCACATTTCTTGTAGGGACTTGGCACATATACATAGCACTTCACTCTTAATCTCACTTTGGTTTTGTAAATAAAACAAAGCATATTGGTTTGTAAGGAAATTTTAACTTAAACCATGCATTTCTGATGAAAAAATTAAAAAATGCTATATACTGGAATAGCAAGTTGAAAAATCTGAAGAAGATTTTGCTTTATGTTGTTTTCCTTTGGGATTTCACTAAATTACATACACTGAATCTCTTACCTAGACTAAGTGATTGGTGAATTCATTCCTAATTGTGTCTTTGAGTAAGAAGAAAAATATGTCGCTCACATACAATCTCATTAAAGTTGCTTGTCTCTGTTCCACACTTCTACTCGAAGTTTTTAATGAAATGTGAATTCTCTCGGTTTGGGTTTTTATAATGAGCAGAGCTATTTTACAAAACAAGAAACTTGGTTGTGCTTGGTTATGTTTTCAGTGTTATTGAATTATTTGTTTTCAATGGAGGCTGAAAAGCAGGAGATAGCTGTGAGATTTTGGAATTTGGTATTCCAGAAACATTTATTTCATGAGCCTTGTAGCAAAACTGTCTAAGAACTGATAGCCCAAGGTCAAGCTTCAGTCATCTCTAGAAAGTAAACAATGAATCTTTTTGAAGCACTTTGACAAGAAAACAATTGTTTCCAGCTGAAAGAACATGAGTATAGGATGTGTACATTATAGTGCACATGTCAGAATTTAGAAACAGCAGTGACTTTTGCCTGTAACCCCAGTAGCCCAGCTCTGATGGTTCAGGGCATTTGACTGGAGTCAGCATCGCACATATACAGTGACATTGTTCCTGTCCTTTACTCTGTGCAAAGACTGTAACAGTGGAAAAATCTTTTGCTTAAATCTGTTCTGCAGCTGAAAGGTTTATTGAGACAAAACTCATCATTTAAATGTAAGTTTTCAACTTCATATTTACCACTAAGTACAAGTCATTTTTCCATTTAGCAAAGGAGTTCTACAAACTTCAGAGAAATTTTGTGGACTCAAAACCTGATAATATACTTTTCTCAAGTGTTGGTCTTCTGTAAAGATTCAGTGAATGCGATGAATTTATTTACCTGTTTCATTTAACAATAAATTAAATTGTCCTGCTTATAAATTTTTTTAAAACATTATATTTATGTGATCAAGTATAAACTAGAGACAAAAATAGTGTGGATTTTTGTAGGGTGTTTATTCATTCCTGTATGTGTATCTAGAGTAAGAAATGTAGAAAGTTTTTAACTGCTCTTCCCAGTAGGTCTGGACAGGGCACAAAGTAAAGGAAGAATAGGGCATACTACGGGGAACTGATTAGCAATTAAGTAACAAAAAACCAAATTCACAAATAAAATCAAACATTGGATAATAAAATGCATGCTAGATTATACAGTTTTTTAGTCCAAATGTTATCAGAATTTTTTTTACTTCTTTGCATAATAGATGTCCCATCCTATCAAGATTTCCTTGAATGTACTGGGTCTGCTAACTTAATAATTCTACAGAATATACGTGACCTAAATGCCACTTTTTCCTATTCAAGTGAGTGTTACTTGGCACTATTAATGTGATCCAAATTATTTACAAAGATTCAGTAGCATAACTTGGTAGGAAAGAGTTCAATTTGGATGGCTGAGGCATTAAAGTTCA
Source organism: Hystrix cristata (assembly GCA_004026905.1). Taxonomy (NCBI): domain Eukaryota; kingdom Metazoa; phylum Chordata; class Mammalia; order Rodentia; family Hystricidae; genus Hystrix; species Hystrix cristata. Next base: position 24,043 of record PVJO010006326.1, on the reverse strand, counting down.
TAAAAATTCACTTTCAAATAGGGCACATGAACTCACGTGGTCCTTCATGTTTCCAGATTTGATAGATTGTCCAGAAACACATTAATTTGTGAATTTTAATGAATGCTTGTAAACTTAGGTTAATAAATACTTCATGAATATCCACTAATGATTCATGAGAATTTCATATGGGTACGACCAACTTTTTATGAGCTTTGCATTAGAAGTAATTTAGAGTAGATGTAGTAAAATACAGTTATGTATGACATATATTTTCATACACACGACATGCTGTGATTATATGTACTTATATCTGTACTGGCAGTGACAAAATTAAATGTTAAATTATTTGCCATCCAGAGGAAACATAATTATTATGGAGATTATATTATTCATGATTTTGAAAGAGTTAGTTTCTAAATTCATTAATATATTTATACTTAGAGTCATTTTAGTGATTATGTAGGGTGATTGATGAATTGCTCTTTGAAAATTGAATCTCAAGCATATATGAAAAAAGAGTTTGGAAGATGTGCAATTTTGTGGATACAATCTCTTCGTTGAATGAAAAATATGTAAATGAATTTTACACTTTTTAAGTACAGAATAAGAAAATTGATGATTTTTATTATCAAACAATAATACTGCTGTTCAAAATATTCAGATATTTCAGATTCACCTGAAATAATTCAGTTAAAATAATTTTATTATTTCTGTCTTCTTCAGTGATAAATTCCTAGATTTATTGCTTATAGGTATTATAAAAATTATTTCAAAAACTTTACCCATGTGAGCCCATAGAAGAACTAATTTGATAAGTTTACATTTGTATTTGATACAAATTTTCAAGGTGCTTATTTGTCCTAGAAATCTATTTACATTGCATCATACATCAACTACCTAACATATTTGACTTGCAATTTTACCGGTATTTTATTTTTAATTGTTGAAATTTAGTGATTAATGAATAATGGCTTTGTTACTGTACTTGATACCGTACTTGATAGTTTGATATCTTGATGTAATATCTTTATTTTTATAAAATATCATTAAAACCGACAAATGCGCAATCAAATCTTCAAAATTATATGTTCAACATTGTTTCCCTTTGTTTCTTTGCCATTAGGGAAAAAAATGATACATTTTACACATAAGGTAAATAAAAAAGAGAAATGCTTTTCTGCCAATAAACCACATTCAAAGTTTTCTGTGACTAAGTCATCCCTCTTCCCTCAGACTGAAGAAGAATTACTCTGAGGGATGGAAAAGTTACAAAATATGATGTATCATCTACCTGCTTAAAGTGAAATCTCCTGGACTAAAAGGGGGGAAAGGGGAAAAGAAAGAAGGGAAAAAGGAAAGAAAGAACAAAGGGAAAAATTGAGAAAATATAAACAAATCTGCTGTAACTAGGGAAGGGGGGAACAAAAGGGAGGGGTGGGGAAGAGGGGGAGAAACCAAGATACATCATGTACAGGTACAAAATAACCTGATGAATGTGAACATTATGTATACAATGTGTTAATACATGTTCTTGGTAAAAAAAAAAATGTGAAATCTCCTGTTTTTCCTCTGTCAAACTGTGTTTTCTAGTAGCATTGAGTATTTCATGAAATGGTCAGTCATAAAGGTGGAAGAAAGAGTTTAAATTACTGAAAAACTTCAGCAAACTGAAACGCTGGATTAAAGGAATACAAAAGTGCATGTAAATGCCTTTGATTTGACTATCAAACATCAGTGTATTGATATATTTGATTATATTGACCACTGATGACAGTTAAAAGTACGATTTAAAATTTCCTCCTGGCTTCCATAACAGTGAGCAGAATATTCTACACATTGTTGAAATATATTTCCATACCCCAAATACCAAAACAAACACAAAATTCCCTCGATGCCACTATTCAAAACATTTATTAGTCAGTATTTGCTTTGGGGGTTTGTAAATATCCTAATGGATAAATGCCACTTTGACTGATTATGTGTGATGGTTAATATTGATTGATACCTTGTTTGGGTTAAACATCTAGAAAAGTAGTAAAGCACATTACTGGTTGTGTCTGGGAGGCTGTTTTAGACAGAGTCATTTGACAAGTGGGAGAGCAAAGTGATGGGAGGAACTAAGTGAATGTGGGCAGCACCATCCAGTAGTGTGGGGACCTGGATGGAACAAAAGTCAAAGGAGCAGGAAGCCCACTGGCAGGGGCTGTCTGGCTCTTTCTCCTCCCTGTGCCGGTTTCCTGGATGACGCGAGGTTTATTCACCATACCCCTCAATGCTATTTCTGCCTGGATACAGGCCTAAAAGCAATGGGGCCAGCTGACCATGGACTGAAACATTCGAAACCGTGAGCCAATGAAAACCTTTCCTCCCTTAAATTTTTTTTCCAGGTATTTTGTCAAAAGACAATAAGCTGGCTAACAAACCAGAAAAAAAGTGTTTATCTATTAACTATATTACTACATGAATAAACCACTTCAAAATTAATTTTTTCAAAACACAACTTATTTTCCACGAACCTCTGTGTTGACTAGATAGTTCTGCTGACATTGGCCAAGCACTGGTGGTCTTCTCAGCTACCAGGTACATTAGAACTTGTTGTTCTAAAATGGCCTCATTATACTGGGAAGTGGGGGTTACAAAAGTTGGGGAGGATGGGAGTTGTAGGAGTGCTGTTTTTCAGCAAGCAAGAAAGTACTATGAGTAGTATATTTCAATAGCACCAAGAAAGGGAAATCTTGATGGTAAAACACTTTTCAAGCCACTTTTTGGGTCACATTTGGTACTTACCTATTAGCCAAAGCAAATTGCATGAGTATATTCAGAATCAGTGTGTTAGACAACCACCTGAGGAGATAGATGCATAGAGAAGTGAATGAAATAAAGTAAGCTATAAGAAAAATCTCAACATCGAAGTAGTTTTTCTTTCTACCACAAGTATGCATGACATCAAAGATTTTTGAAAATCATTAGGCTGGTAAAGAAAGTACGGCTGTTTGAGGAGTTGGCTGTGACTACACAGAGAATGAAACTAATAATAAAAAATGAAGCCAACATTACTGGGTATTGTCCAGAGCTGATATACAAACTGATGTTTTCCTTCAAAAATTGTTTGTATCTCCATTTTGGTCCCAGTATAAACATTTATAAGCTATTAAGTGCCTGAGTGATTTGAAATACAAACTGATCCAGCAGGCCAGGAAATCCATGCCAACAGGCTAAGAAATAATAGCCAGCTGACCAGATATGGTATGTAGATGGAACTAAACTATGATTTCTGAAAATATCCAAACATTTTGAAAATCAGTTTCAGAGTAAAATGGAACATCTGTCCAGATGGTGTTTAGATGATTAATAATTTCATAAATAATTACTTTGTGTCTCAGGAAAACATTTCTTCTAGTCCAACATTGCTGCTCAGTAAAAACTGAGGCCTAGCATAGTAGGCCAAGAACAACAAGCACTCATTACCATTTAATGGCACAAACTTGAAAAAGGTTTTTAAATATGTAATTTCTTTATGTATCATTCACATAACGGAGATATTAATACTGACTTAATAGGATAATTACCAGAAATACATAATGAATATTTCATGACATTTTTAAACTGAAAATACCTTCTGCTTTACTGCAGTTAGACTGATGGATTCTTAACGAAATCTTTCATTTCAAAAAATATTTTAATTGAATTGTTTCAGTGGACAAAAGACATTAAATATATTAATTTCTTTTTAGAGATTTTCGCCCCTTAGCTTGGTAAAGACTGTGAAAAATCACTCCACACATGTGCCTGTGGAGTAAGACACCAACTTTCCCAACGTAGAGTCGTGTTCCAGAAGATTCTAGTTCCAAATCAAATTGACCAAACAGTTTTTAGTATAACCAAGTGACCTTCCATAATCAGTTGCTAATATTATGGCTAAGTTTGCATTTTGAGAACAGCACATTCAAACGTGCAAGTAAATAAGTCACCATTTGAGATGTTTGTTTTTACTACATCCCACTAATTAAAATTTCTGATGCAGTACTTCAGAGTATGTAGTTAGCCAAAAATTTTGACATAATTGTTCCCAAATATCTGTCAAAAGCTATTATGAGAGAATCTACATTTTTTAATTTTTGGCTGAAGACTAAATATAGTGGGAGAATCTTATGAATCATTTGAAAGAATAATTTGTTTGTGTGTGTGTGTGTGTGTGTGCATACACGTGCAGGCATACACAAATAAGGACAGACATTAAGTGGTGTTTTCTAGAGAATGTTGTATATGTATGTGTTCAACTTCTGTTATTATAGATTGTTAAAAAATCAACTCTGAGTGCTCAATATGTATTGGATTCTTGTCCCAGAGCACTACAAATATCAAGTCAATAAATCTTCATGCTATACTTAGGAAGTTGTGTGTTATCATTGTACTTATTTTTGTAGTGAGAAATTTGACATAGGTTAAGTAGCTTGCCCAGGTGTACACAATTATAGTATAATTACATAAAAATTATAAAGCTGACCTTTGAGCTATTTATAAAAGCAATATTTAGGATGAAAGCTGAATAGTTTATCTGTGAGAACATGGTCCATCCTTAGTCCATGCCTACAAAACTGGAATACTATGGGAAGAATAATCGGAAAGTTGAACTTACCTCTTCTTTATTCTTTTCTCACTGTTTTTAAAAATCTTGACTTTTAAATAATTTTTTGAAATTTTCATAAAGATGATGTCTTCAAATTTTATCTAATTTTTCAAGCTGTTCTCTGTGATGAGGTTGTTGGCAGCATGTTTCTTTGGCATTCATACCATCAGAGTTCTTCCAGTCCACTGTACAGTAAGAAATTGATAATTCAGCCAAATCACATTTCCCAATTACCATTAATCCTACCGGGATGAGTCTATTTCTAACATCCATGAAAATAATCAAGCCACCGCATCATCTCAAGTCCTCCACGTAGCAGCACTCACACGTGACTGGATTCGCAAATGGCTGCACTTGGGGAGTGTCCTGCGTATGATGGACGCCAGGAGGAGCGAGACTCCAGAGCGCAGAACTGGTCTGACAGCAGTTAAAAAGACATCGGGTAGGAAAAGGCCCAGCAACCGCGCGGTTCTGGAAACATCTCAGCAGGACCGAGGGGCAGACCCGAGACAGAGATGTACAGAAGCGTGACTAGTATGGAGCAGGCCCTGCTCAGCTCTAGGAAGTGCCCCCGCCCCGCTCAGTTAGGAGCGGGGGGCGCTCCGGGAAGGGGCGCGGTCTGTGGTGGGCACGGGAGACAATCCAGAAGGTGGGCGGGTGTGGGCCGTGGTCACTGCGCTCGGTGCCACAAGGACGTTTCCCGGGGAGACCTGGCCAGCCCACTCCTGCGGCCTCATGGTAACTGCTTGTGTCGGTGTTCCTCTGACTGCGCCTTTATATTATTTGTGTTTCCTTTCTAAATCATGAGGTATAATTATGTCCATATTTTAATAGTAACGAAAATACTGTATGAAGAAATATATGTGTATATGATGAAACACTAGAGACGCACTATGCAAGTATCAGTCATTATGCTACTTCTTAGATGTACTTCCTTACAACAAATACTCCATTCAGAGATTTAAAGAGTAGATAATGAATTTAATTTTAGAGAACTACAATCCATCTCAATGTGCTAATGACATATACTGTAAGGTTTTTCTGTTGGACATGGTATATGACTGCAATCCTGGCCACTTGGGAGACAGAGGCAGGAGGATCCCAAGTTTGAGGCCAGCCTGAACAATTTAATTAGAACCTGTCACAAAAAATGGAGGCATTTTTAATAGAAACAGCAGTACTAAAAGACAGGTGCTAGCCAAATCCATGATTAAATTTGGTATTTTATCATTGTTTTCTATACATGATCAGTTCAAAATAACTTGTGACTATTCAACAAATAATTAAGCGACTTTAAACACTCCAATAATATTTAATCAGCTTTGAATTTCAAAGAGGAATGATGCGCATGGGAAAGTACAATGTCAATAATGATTCCTCGTATAATAAACACCATCAACAGAATTTATAGAATACAAAATTTCGTGTGAATTTGTACGAAACTACTAACAATAAGAAAATATATAGACAAAATATTTAGACAAATGCTCTTACTTTTAAAATACTTACAAAGATTGAGAACAACGAAGGTGTACAATGTGACGATTTGAGTCGCATATGCATTGTACGATGATTATCATCAGCACATTATTTAAGATGACCCTCATCACCCTTTTGTGTCCTGTCACCTGAGGGCAGACTGCCCCAGAGGAGACACAGGGCGGGGTCCCACAGTGGTGTTCCCTTACAAAGCCATGTGTAATTTTTATAGTGGGAAAAACTACTTTCAAAGCAATTTCTACCTTATGAAATTTAAGAAATGAGCTATCATACTAAGAAATGACAGAAAGTATTCTGCAATTTTTTCATTATTACAATTTTATAGCCCAGTTAAAAATATCATCAATTCCTCCCTCTCTTACCAGTTTGTGACACCATATTCTCTATTAATAGATATTTACATACATGTCAAGTGTAGAAAAAGATGGAATTATGTTTAATTGGAGAATATATTTTCTGTTAAAAGCAATTTCAATGTAACTGGAATGGGGTGAATCAGGAAGGATAAGGAAAAGTTTGAAAATTATAAAGATATGACTAATATGAATATCATAATATTTAAAATATATTATTAAAATATATAAAGTATTGACTGTTTGAGGTTAGGGATTTAGCTAAGTGGTAGAATGCTTGCCTAGCAAGTGCCACACCCTAAGTTCGATCCCCAGCACCCACCCAAAAAAGTATTGACTGTTTTAAAAAATACAAGTAATAAAAATATAGGTTCGTGTTTTTCAAATGTTTTCTGTTTTATTTCAGAGCATAGGAATATGCAAATAAGGCAACCCCAAAATCATTTTATATAGTTCTCATGCTAAATTATTACACCTGAGTAATGCCCAAATTACACTTAGAAATATGCATTTATGATTACTCCAAAAGATCAGAGATGTCAATACACACAGGTGTAAAAATATTTATAGCTTTGGGATAACAAGTTTTGTTTGTTTTTCTGTTTCAGTTGTACTGATTACAAAATTTTTAAAGGTATACTTGAAAACCTATGTTTTAATAAAACACCGAATAAAAGACAACTAATGAAAGTCTGTCAGTGAAATAATGGTCCAATGTTGAATTTATAAAGGCGCCTGTGTTAATGGTCTTCTCCTTTTGGTCTACTTTAACACACTCTTACTATTGGAATAGAACTTTGGCCTCGGATAATCACATTTATCTGTAACCGTAAGATCTTTTGGGTTTCAGCTTTACATAAAACCACATTTCTTACCTACAGGCACGAATGGTAGGCCACGTAACGTTATAGTGGATAGACTGTACAAACAAGGCAAACAAAAATTGATGCTCTTGACCTGATGCCTGGTTGTGGTACTGAGCTCTGCTTCAGTGACATTGACTAAAGTATCTTGACATCCTGAGACCTTTATATAAACCATCTTTCGGGTGATATGTCAAAAATTGCAAGTTCAAAAAGTCTACACTTATTCATTAGCCTCTTTTAATGAGAGTTCCTGTGGGCTCATTTCCAAATAGATGAAAGCTTGCAAGCAATGAATAATAAATTTTAAATTTAGAGACTAGTCTACTCTTGATAGATTAGTTAAAAGGATTTTCATAAAACTGGCTAGCCACCAAAATCCCAGATATTCATATTAGGAAATTGGGGAGAAAAATGCTCTTCTCTTTGAAAGTTCTCTATAGGACAAACTACTTTGGAAACCTGCTTGAAAAAAGATATCTAATAAATATCCTCTCTTTCCCTGAGTTTAGTAAGTCATAGAGTGGTTTGTGTTATACAAAACTTTAACGTATTTGTAATTGATCATTCAAAATAAAGCAAGCAGTCCTGAAAGAAACGTGGTCTTAGACATAAGTATTGAAGATGGCATACTCTTGCTTTTCCGTTTTGGAAAAGATACATAACACTGCTGAACGAAGAAAACACACTGAGGTGTTGTGGAAATGTGCTGAGGAAGGAGTGGGCATGAAGAGAATTAAGAAATAGGAACTTTTGGGTAATGGTGATGTCAAAATATGAGCACAATAAAAGCGCGAGAAGGAAAGTAATTGAATTTGCTGTAAGTAGTTGACATAGGCAACTATCTCTAACCCAAGGCCCCAGTTTGTTACATAAAATCTATTTAGAATTCTGAGACAATTGATTATATGAGCTTCAAAACTGAAAGGGAAGGTTACTCTCCTAATGATGCCCAATACCAAGCTTCTCCTCTCCGAATGGAACTTAGTTGGGGAGAGATCTTCTAAGTCGTTACTGCTTTCAACAGGGTCGCTGCCCATGTAACAAAACGACTTGCAACAATACACAAACTTTCTCTTAGGGCTGGGATCATATGGACATCAAATCAAACCAAAACAAAGCAAGTAATAGAAAAGATTACCTTTAGGTATAGAAAAAATGTCAGACTTACAGAGCACTAATGTATAACCAGTCTGAAATGTTTTGTTACCAAATACAATATAGATATAATTTTATAACTCTATTTGGTCTAAGTGAAATAATTTTCTATGCTATTATTGATAGTGCTTACTTTCACCTGGATTTTATAAAGCTAAAACTAAAAATGTTTTCATGAGTTTGAGTTGGTTAGGTAAACAAATTTCATATGGAAAACAAATTTCATATTTTTTCTGGGAGAGCAGTTCATTTTTCAAGGTTAAAAACAGCTTAAAAATATAAATTGTGATAGTAGTCTTTGACAGAATAATAAGAGTTAAGTTTTTATCACCAAAGCTTTCAGTACTTAACCTGAAATCCTGAAGTGAAGGTTACAACTGACAAGGGAAAACATTAGGTGCTTCCACCGAAGATATATATTGCTGAGGCATAATTTTTGAGTGAGAAGTTTATACAGTATCACTTTATCACCTATACTAAAATTCATGATTGCGACTGCCATACTTTTGGAGAACTAAAATATTGCAGACCAGGATCTGATCAATAGTACACTTCAGGCAGAATAAAATGTGAGTGCAGCAGTATTTTTATTACCGTTATTTTCTTAGAATGACTAGTATGTTGGGTAGTTGTGGAAAAAATTTTAAGAACATACAGATTACAAAATGATAGACAGAATGTATTATGCCACCCTTAGATACTTCTAATCAAGCTTTTTTTCTTCTCTATATTTTGTTTTTTTATGATTTAACTACCAATTGGCAGGTTGGAAGGGAAGCATACGCCAAAATAATCCGAATGTGCTCTCATTGTTCTCAAATACTTTCTTTCGATCTGATTTTCATTGACCTAAAATGAAAATAAAGAAAGAGTTATGAAGAATGGAAAATTCACTTTCCATAGATTGCTTTTACTGCATAAGCATCTATAAGTAGTTTATCTTTTGGGATCCCTCAACTACCAGTGACAGAAGAGTAAATTTCAGAAAGCACTTTGTCTTTCTATTAGTTATAAAAGAAGCAATTCCATGAGGAGGAGCTTCTTTTTGTGGATATTTGCTGAATTGGAAAGCCACTCCTAATTAACTAACTTTCCACTTAGAAAGTTACTGGGAAAACCCACGGCAGCTGACGAGGGATTTCTCAAGGATCCAAGATTATAACCTATGTATCGTGAAATTAAATTACGTAAAAACTGTTGTGCGTTTAATACAAATATACAGAGTAATTGTATATTTTTTATTATATATAATTGAAATTTTCTGAGTGCATATTTGGCAAGAGCGGTACCTGGATTTAGCAGGTATTTTCTTAAGCAGGTAATCCCATCACCCAGGGAGGCTGAGGCAGGAATGTGGCAAGTCTGAGCCCAGCCCGGGCAGTATAGTAACTGAGAAACTCTGTCTCAAAATCAGAAATAAAAAAGGATTGGAGAAGTGGCTCAGTGCAAAGGTCTTGGGTTCAATCCCCAGTACTCCTGGACCCAAATAACCTTAATAACTCCTTATGAGTTCTATTAGTAGTAACCCATTTGATAAATGAGCGAAATTAGGAGTAGAGATATTAAAAACTTTATTCAGATCTATAGTAGTTGGCAAAGCCAAGATCCGTTCTATAAAATTAAACTTAGAAAAAGTGATTTATCTATATGACTACAACAGCAAAACATGCAAAGGAATATACTTACTTTTAAAAGTTCTATAATAGTGAACAATATCCATAAAAACATTGTTAACAATGATTAGGAAATAACTACAAAAACCACAGCAACCGTTTCAAAATTGTAGAGTATCATGTGAGGAAACTAATAAGAAAGAAATTTTCCTTTAATAACCACAAATGGGACTCTCAAAATATGCTCCCAGGACAAACTGATTCTGTGGTTCATATTTTGGAAGGGAGTAATTTTCCTTCATTTTATGTGCTAGTTAGTATTACTTCAAGTCGGCTAATAAAAACTAGTAATATCTAATACACTATTATAAAGAATATGAGCTGTCTCAGTACTTTGCCTTTTTTCATTTTCTTTTATATTCTTCTACTTATCTTCTAGTCTTTCCTTTTTTTTAAATTTGAAGATATTATAAATTCTTTCAGGCAAAACCAAGACAAAATGAAGCAAAATGTTGAGGATACATAGTATAGCATGTAGCAGAGGAGTGAGATATATTATATTTCAGAAATGGCACAATTATTAAAATTCTACTTATTCTTAATGATGAAATTAAGTAAAAGACTAAAAAAATTAGGAATATTTTAGACATACAATTGTACTTGTCTGTTAAATGCAATTTAAATGCACTTTAATTACACTTATTTGTAGAAATTACAGTATGAAATTACTCAATAAGACATAAAAAATTAATTGCAAAGGTTTCAAATTTTGTGGGAAAATATGTCCACAGTCACCTCAAACTTGCAGAGACTGCTCTTAAATTTAAAAAATTTTTAATTCTATGTATTTATTTATTTTTAGATGTTCCCAAAATTTTTCTTCAGTTTTCTTTGGGTCTCAAAATATTCAAAAATCACATAGCATTTTAGAAACAATTGGGTATATTTTTAACAAATGACTTAATAATGATTCTTTAAATTATTATTGAAAAGAACCATTTTCTTATAGAGATCCACTCTCTACAATAAATTATATAACTTCTTATATTATTTCTTGTATGAATTTAAGTAGAATCATTTGTAAAGCAATTAAATCAATATAAAGTACATAACATTGAGAATAATGGACAAGATACAATATAGCCAAACTGTATTGGATTGAGAGTAACTTTTTCTCCATTCTGCAAGATGAGCCAACATTCCAACTAAATTTAACTTGATAAATGTGAGTGATGCTTTGTAATACAAGTAGTATGTGATACTGAATGTCACATGATCACAAGTGAGCCAATGGTTCTTCTCCGTCTCCCCCCTCTTTCCCTCCACCCCCCTGCAGTATTGTGGGTGATCATCTCCCTGCAGCAAGTAGTTATGGAGATGTTGTCTACAAAAGAGGAGGAGAAAAAGGCAGAGGAATCCCTCACTTCAAATGAGATTCGGGAAATGCGCACAATGTGGGAAACAATGCAAAATTTTGTAGAAAGCACCACCAGAATAAGGCTGTAGTAGTCCAAGCAATTAATCTGTTTAACAACAGTGCAATGTCACATTTCTGTGAAATCCTCAAAAGGAGGCAAAAGCAAGTGCCACTGGACAGGTTTCTTATTAAAGTCACACAAAAAGAAAAAACTTCCATTGAACCAATAGAGAGCAGTGATTCTGTTAGTGATGGTAAAAACCATCCTACACAATGACCTTCCTCTCTCTTATCTCCCCCACACCAGCCACAGAGGTTTTCAGAGGTAAATGCAGGTTAATTTTTATTTGGTTTTTATTTTTCTTCATATTTTGTATTTGCTTTATTATTTTGTATTATATTACAATAGAGTAATCATTTTTCTATGAATATTTTTTGAGTTGTGGAACAAATCATCTGAGTTTCCATTATTTTTTATCGGGAAATTCACTTGATGTAAGTGCTTTGGATTTTAAGCATATTTCCAGAGTGAATTATGCTTGCAAACCAAAGTTGTACTATATGTATTTAATGATTGCAGAATTGAAACCTAATTTTAAACTATTCATAAATCCTGTTTGTTGATATATACTATGCTGTGTTTAATAAAGAATGTAGCATCTGCTTTTGAGAGGTTTTTTTAAAATCAAAAGAAAGTCCTGCTAATGATAATTTGTTAATCTTATTTATTTTGCTGTATTAAATTACACCTTTTTAGCATCTTCTATTTTTACTATCTGTTCTTCAACTGACATATTGGCCACTGATTTTATTCTTATTTTAGCTTATTTTCCTCTAATATAAATACGACTTTTGCTTGACACCTAACAGGATTTACTATTATGATTAGTTTCATATATCTTAGTTCTAAGTGTTCTCAATCTCACTTTAGTATTTCTGAGCTGCTTAGAAGTGCTTTTGATTTCAGTAAGTACACTGAAGTAGCTTTATGATGGAAATTGACAAGCTGATTCTAAATTTCATATGGAAGATTATATTAATGAATACCCGAAATCCTTGGAAACAGGATAAGGGTAGAGGTCTTTTCTGCTAAATATCAAGATGCATTGTGAAATAAGAATAAATTCCACAGGACACTGATACAATGCCATACAAACTGAGCACAGTTAAAGAGTGGATTGTCTAGATATAGCCCTTACATATGTCTCTTATATATGTTTCACTGAAACATGCAATAAGATTTATATTCTAGATTAGTGAGTACAGGATGAACTGTTCAAAATAAAGGTAAAACACTACTTAAAAGGACAGTAAACTAACTTGGAATCTCACTGTACATTATATACAAAATTAAAATGTGGATGTATTCAGATAAGATGTCTAAATGTAAATGTGAGAAAAATAATAACGTGCCCAGCAAACAGCCTTCTGTTTATTGGGCATTGTGAGAGTTTTTAAACAATTCTAAAAATGCCTACTGGATTACATTAATATTAATAGCTGCAGGTCACTAATATATACATTTGAATAATTAAAATATAAAGAAATGAACTGGTTAAAGATACTTGAAATAACAAAGGATTGGCATCAAAAATCTGTGAATAACATACAAATTTGCAAAGAAATGGTAATTCTATAGAAAAATGTGTACATGAACTATGTAGGTCTCTTTCAGAATAGAGCAAACACACACACATATGAACAAATGAATTTAAGGAAGTTCAAGCAGTAGCAGTTACAATACCATTTTCACATAGCTAATTGGCCAAAATTCAGAAAAATGAGAACGCTGCTTTCAAGAATGTGTATTAATAGGATCTCATAAATATTGACATTATAAATTGATAATATTACTCTGAAAAACATGTCTAAAAATTTGAACAAATTCTCTATAAATTTTTATCTACTCACACGCATAATCAATGAAAATTTTTACTTTTTAAATAGAAACATAAAAAGAATATTCCCTATAATTATCTAAATACCTAAAAATGCAAAACAGGAAAATGGGTAAGTCAGTTGTGAGATGTGAATATTAAACAGTCATGCAAAGTAATTAATAAGACCTTCACAGAATAATAGAACTTAATTTGAATAATAGCAAAAAATATTTTCAGAAATATACTATACAATGTAATATTTTATAAAGCTGAATTCAAGGATAAGCATATACATATCACATAAAACATTTTAAAAATGAAGTAAATGCTAATGTTAAATTTAAATGATCTGTAAAGTAGGAAAGAAAAGTCGAAGTTAACAGACATTGATGTAAGTTATTCTAACTATTTTATTTTCAAGTAGTGCATTATGCCAAACTGGCACATTAGGCACCTTTTTGAAAGTTATTCCCAGATATCACCAGGCCTTTAGCTCGTGGGTGATGCGTTTATGAACATTAAATGAATTCAAATAAATGTGTAGAACAAAATGAGGTAAAGTGTACATGAGTTCTCCAATCGAGTCCCCAGATTAGAGCCTGGGTCTCGGGTTTGAGGAGAGGCGGTTCACTTGGGACATAGTTTCAAGGAGCAGCAGGATGGAAATGGGTGAATAGCACAGAAAAGGGGAAGTAGCTTAGGTTGGCACATTCATGAGTAAGGCTGTCTCTCAGGAAAATGTGGTTTAGTCCCACCAGCTAATTCATGGAGAATAACAGACCTCAGAGCTGACTCCAGTTGTTCCAAAGTAGGCAGTATGATCACAACACGTGCTTGTCACTGGAGAGGGTTGCGTTTGAAATCATTTTCTATTTAGAAATCTGGCCTGCGCTGCATGCAGCAAATCCTCCTATGCCTCCAGAGACATCCCTTAGGCAGAAGGAGGGTTGCAAAATGCAGCGAGAAGTCATCAACTTCCAAGAAACGGTGGTGAGCATTGTGGAAGTATGAGTCAACGCCAGTCACATTTCTGGTACCTCTCAAATATAGGCGTGTTCCACATTAAATTCCTTCTTTCCTCTCACCGCGTCATTGAGGTTGTGGTCAGTCAAACTTTCTAAACAAGAAAAGAAAGATTTATAACAGTACGGTTACTGGGACAAGCTACGTTTGCCAGTATTGCCCTAGCTTTTGAGGCTGAATTGATAGGTGTGCTTTCTACATGCTGCCATCCATTGTGGGATATCCTCCTCTCTACTCAGAATATGCTAGTTAGGTAGATTTCCCAGTGCAACAGCCCATCCTGAAGTATCTGAGCCCCGTAGTATTGTGGTCTTCTTTGGCTATGATTACAGAAATTACCCATTTGGACTCCCGTTACCACAGATAAAGCGAAACCCCACTGAATTCTCTGAGTTTACATCAGACTCTTTCTGATTTCCACTGTGTAGCAAGAACTCTATCACTTGCTGATAATCTGGGTCATTAATTGTGTCACCACATTAAATCCTTTGTTGGCCAATCTACTATTATGAAAAACACAAACTGACAATATATGAGTCACAGTATTGGGTTTATTAAAACTCTTACAATGTTCTTCGGTGGCAGTGTTACCCTCATCCATTGAAAGCAGGCATTTTAATCCTTTAAAGCTTAAAGGGGCAAAGAATAAAACACAAATTTCCAAAATGCTTTGCTGGTCATTATGATGAGGACAACCACTTCTATTTCCAGGGATCGACTGACGCAACAGTTGCTGTGGTCTTCTTAGAAAGGTCAGACAACATTTGGTTATTTCTCCACACATGTTGGAAAAGAAAAAAATCTAATTACAATAGCTGAAAAGAAATCTAAAATAGGAATAATTTTAACCAAGGAGGTGGGAATTCTCTAAACTGAAAAAAAAAAAAGAAATATTGATTTAAAAATATTGAAAAAAATGGAAGATATTATATACTTATAGAAGGGGCGAATTCATATTTTGAAAATATTCATACTACCCAAAGTGATCTATGTATTTAGTGGAATTCCTATCAGAATACCAATACCAACAACATTCATCACAAAGGTAGAAAAAATACTAAAATCTTCATGGGATCAGAAAAAAAAAAAACCCAAATAGCCAAAACAATCTTGACTAAGAGGAAAAAAAAAGCTGACGGCATCTCATCACACTGCCTGATCTCCAAATAAGCTACAAAGCTGTAGTAACCAAAATAGCAAGTACTGGCATGAACTAGACACAGGACCAATGGTGTAGGGTGGAGAGGCAGAAGTAGCACTGCAGCCAATTAGTCTTTGACAAAGTGCCAAGAAAATGTGATAAAGAAAGAACAGTCTCTCCAACAAACGCTGCTGAGAAAATTAATTAGCTAGCCACGTACAGAAGAATGAAGCTAACCCCACGCCGGTCGAAAACCAACTCAAAATTGTTTAGCGAAATGAACGTAAGTTCTGATTTAATGAAACTATTAGAGAGAAACATTTCAAGAACTCAGTATGGGCAAAGATGTATTCATTTGTTCTATCTGTCAGTCTTCTTTTTTTTTTTTATAAGACCTTAAAACATGGGAAACAAAAGAAAAATAAGCAAATTGGATCACATCAAACTAAAAAAATTTCTGCACAGCAGAGGATTCAATCCACATAGTGAAGAGAACCTACAAAGCAGGAAAATATTTACAAAATTTGCGTTTGACAAGGAATTACTCTTAAGAATAAATACAAATACAACTCAATAGCAAAAAAAATGATAATAATAATCTGACTTAAAAATTGAGAAAAGATCTATACAGACATTTCTCCAGAGAAGACATAGAAATGGCTAAGAATTATACGAAAAGTTGGCAACACAACATCCCTCATTGCAAATAAAAGCTGCAATGCGACATGACTTCAGGGCTGGGGATTTAGCTTAGTGGTCAGAGTGCTGGCCTAGCAAGCCCAAGGCCCTGAGTTCAATCCCCGGTGCCACAAAAAACAAAAATAACAAAACAAAGGAAAAAGAAAACAAAAAACATGACATCACCCCAATTAGAATGGTTATAATCAAATAGGCCAAAAAATAACAAATACCGGCATCAATATGGTAAAAGAGTATCTTGCCTATTGTTGATGGGAATGTAAATTTGTAAGCCATTATGGAAAACAGTATGGAAAGTTCTTAAAAAATATAAATAGAACTACCATATGACCCAGCGATGCCATTACTGAGTACATTATATCCAAAGGAAATGATGTCAATATATCTAAAAGAAATCTGTATTCCCATGTTTACAGCAGCACTATTCACAGTAGCTAACATATAACATATGGAATCAGTCTGAATGACCACCAATTGATAAATGGATAAAGAAAATGTAATACAAACTGGATTCACTGCAGTCACCTTGAGCAGGAACACACAGCTGGACTGAGCTGGTGCAGTTCTGGGTGTAGAAGATCCACCTGAAGATTGTTGCTGACACAACATAAAGGAGAATGAGAGCAGAAGATGGGGCCCTGCTGTTTCCCAGGAGAAGCTTTGTTGTGGCTGCTTCTCCTGAAGGAAACTAGACTGTTCTCATCACAGAAGGAGCTCAGGGCCTTTCTATCATCGAGGATGGTGGCTGTTTGCTTCAGAGGAGCTCTGGTCTTCATCTCTGCTGTGAGCATCGTATCCTGGTTCCAGTACAGATTTCTTCAAACTTTAGTGCAGACACGGATGTACACAGGACACTGTCGTGGGCTCCGGGCCCTTGATTGGATCCTTCCGATCTCTAGTGCATAGACAGATGTTCTGCACACTTCTTGCATTTGGCTTGTGTGTGAATGTTGTAATTTGTAAATGTCCTGTATTAAATCTGTTCTCTTCCAAACCATTGACTCTAGAAAAGTAATTTATACCCATACAATGGATTATTATTTAGTCATAAAAAGAATAGAATCCTGTTATTTGTGGCATTATGGGCTGAACTGCAGGACATTAAGTGTAACAAGTCAGAAACAGAAAAGTCCCACAGGACCTCCCTGGTGTGGAATCTCAAAACACTTATTTTGCAGCAGTGGAGTGTAGAAAAGAGGTTAGCCAGAAGAGGTGGAAAATGGAGTAAAGGAAATAGGGACAGATCTACAGGGACAAAATTAGAGCTAGACAGGAGCGGTAAGTCCTGGGTTCTTTCATATTGTAGAGTAGGTATGGTTAACAACATTTCATAAAAAATTTCAAAATACCTGTGAGAGAAAATCTTGGATGCTCTTACCATAATAAATGTATGAGGTAATGGATATGTCAAACACTTTAATTTGGACATTATACAATGTACACATGTAGAGAAACAAAAATATGATCAGGGACCTCTAATGCACGGAGAGACAGCTTCATTTTAGCTACTTCGAAAAGACACTAATATTCATTTCAGAAGGCTGATCCTTATGCAATACAAATACCAGAGATAATAAAAAAAATGAATAAGTAGCTTTTCTGAATTCTCCATGGGGGGGGTTTATGGACTTTCTTGGGTATTTTTTCCCAAAATTTAGTGCCAGTATTAAATACCATTGTAAGCTATTCCTTTTCAGTACTTTAGCTACCTCAAATGAATTTAAACCTATGCTTTAAAATATTACTGCAATCCAAATAAATTTTACTTTCCTAGAACTTTGGATGATTAATGCTGTAATTCCTTTAGCATTTTAGGGGTTCTTGAGCTTTCATGTTTTCTGGAAAGTTCCCACCAGTAAAACCTTCTTTAACGTCGCAGTAAACAGGGAGAAAAGTTCTGCCTACTTTTTAACAAGGCAAGTATTCCCTATAGTAACTTCGCCCTGTGATCAAAGCAGCACAGTTTCTATGTTAGCTTTTTATTGCTGAGACAAAATATCTGACAATTTAATGCAGAAAAGTTTTAGTTTTGCTGAAAGATTCAAAAGTTTCAGTCCATGTTCGGGGGCCCCACGGTTTCTGGGCCTGAAGGCCAGTGGAGTACGGTGGCAGGGTGGCACAGTGGAGGGAAGCTGCTGGCCTGGTGGCCGGAAACGGGAAGGAAGGGGAGAACCAGAGAACCTGCACTGTCAGGTTTCCCCTGCTGCTTTTGTTTTGTCCAGGTTGCTGATCTACTGACTGGTCCCTCCTAACACTGAGAGAGGGTCTTCTCCATCTTTTACTGTCCTACATGCCGCTCGTCTTGGGGGACACCCTCAGACTCACCCACAAGGGCGTTTTCCTATTTTGTAGGCATTTCTCAATTCAATCAAGCCGACAATCAAGATAAATCATCACACTTTTCAATCTATAAAAAAGATCAGCTAAAAATTACTATTGTCCAGATGCTTTGCAGTGAGAAACAAAGAGCAAAAGAACCATTCGATTTGGTGTTCTTTCGTGTAGTAGAGTAAGTACGGTTAACATTTCAGAGAAAATTTCAAAATACCTACACGAGAGGATCTGGGATGGTCTCACCATAATAAATGTGTGCGATAGTAGATATGTTAAATACTTTAGTTTGTATATTATACAACGTACACATGTAGAGAAACATTGCACCACCCCACGGAAGTATTACAGATTAAGTTGTTTTTTTCTCTTAAAATTAACATCGTTTCTCTGGCAAATGTTCAAATGGCTGCAAATCCACTATCAAGAAAGTCTGATGACAATTGACTTCTCACCTTCAAAAATAATGTATTGTCTTCCATCATTGCTGTTTTAAAATGTCAGTTTTAATTTATGAATTCAGTTTTAATTCCTTTTAGAAACAAAATTTTAACTTTAAATTTTGTTTTTAGAGTGTAGGTTTTACAACTAGTAAAATTTGCCTCTTTATTCTCTTTCTTATGAGTAAGAAATTTGCTCTCTTCTACTATTAGTCTGTGTAATAGTAAAGCTTCTCATGTAGTCTTGTTTCAAAATACATTTTACTCTTTTTTATAACTCTATCAATAAGGAATTAGGAAGCTCCTAAACTGATCAACAAATATGTAAAGTTTAAAAAATGTACCGATACATTATTATACTTAAAAAATACATTTTTATTTTCTGTAAAGAGAAATATTAAAACATATTTAAGTACACTAATTAAGTTGAACTTGCTTAAAATATTTTTCCCGAAGAAAGTAAGCATGCTTTCAAGCCATAATGTTAAACTCATAATAAAGTATTAAGGCAGTATTTCTTATCTGTTAAAAAATTACTTGTAGCAGCTATATTAGTTGGTGACCACGCATTTTAAAACAAAACGTGACCTATGCTTTAGGCAATTTCCTTCATGTAAGATGTTAAATGTCCCTTATGAACCTCTCTGGCAACTAGACAAGTATTAAAAAATCACTAGACATTTTTCTTTTCTTATTAAATGAAAGAAAAATGTCAGCAGAGAAGTTTTCTGTGTGGTAGTATAGTGGTTATTTATCACTTTCTCAGTGAAAAATTATATTTTGAATCACCAAGAGCTACAGTTGAAAACAAATTGTCCCAGGTATATAAGTGGAAGTGTTTACTCCTACATATATACATATATCCATACATATGTGCATCTTTCTGCTACTTCAACTGTACTATGCACACTGACAAAGCAAATCTGTACCTCCAAGTCTCCAGCATGTTATCGTATGAATCTAAAATGACAAATAGCATGCCTTGGTGGGGATAGGAACTTTATGAGGTGACTGTAGGTCTAAAACGCTACCTATTAGGCATGGCATTGTGTGGCTTTCTGGGCCTTTGGTTATGTTCTCAAATGTTTCCCCCATCTGAAAATAGTTTTAGTAGGACTCTCATTAGCAAATTAGAGAGAAAATGATATAATTTGCAAAATCTTAAAATACATTTTTAGAAATGAACAATGTTATTGTCTGTAGACATTGCAATAAAATAATTTTTCAAGAAGGAACAATGATACCTTTTAAACTTGCTTTTTCTCTGATAATTTTCTCAAATGCTACTATTATATTTCAAAGTAAGAATAATTTTGCAGTGTCTTAACTATAAATTATTCAGAAATTTGGTAGATCAGCATTCCACACATGCTTGGTTATGATTATGTGTAGTACATATTAAAAATTTGATGTCCTATTTTTTTTCCTAACAGTGGAATTATATCTTGCAGGGAACAACTTCCCAAACTCTGCTTATAACAAGTGAACTTCATATACGTTTTCATCCGATAATTTGCAGAACACTCTCTTACCCTAAACGCCTGCAATGATCAGGCAAGATTGTCCCTCCACTAGTAAGTGCTTAATATGAAGGTGAGAACGAATGACAGTAATACCCTATTCTTTTTTCCAACTTCATATTATTCTAATAAAGATTATCTGCTTAAGCAGTGGTTGGCCTGTATTAGCTGCAGTACCAGCAAACCTAAGATTCCGGGTAGTGTGTAAGACTTCCACTGTATATTTCAGATTAGCTTCTTTGAAGGTTCCTGTGAGACATTGCTTTCCATATGATCCTCTGTCTCCAATCTTTTTTTTGGTTGTTGTTCTTGGGATCGAACTCAGGTTCTTGTGCTTGCAAGGCAAGCACTCTAACCACGGAGCTAAATCCCCGGCCCCTGTCTCAAAATTCTTAATGAAAACAAGCAAGCCACAACCAAAACACTCTTGTCCTACACATTTTTCCTAATTGTTCTTCATTTCCATGAGAGAGAGGAAAGAAGGAGGATCAATTTCCAAACAATAAATCTTCCCAATGAGACATTTAAGTGAGCACCATGCACCATTATTTGCCGTCATTCTCTCAGTGTAAATGTACTGTACAGTATTGACTTGGATTTTTAATTTTCTTTATAAATTTTCCATTTTTCTTTTTTAAGCCCACTTTTCTTGGTTTAAGTGGGAAGATAGCTGCACCTAATACAAACATTGAAATGAAGTTCAAATAAGACTAAATAAAATCACACATAAGATCTGAACTACAAAGTGTGTTCATAAGCAGTTTCTGCAGTAAAAATTATTTACTAATTCTGTAATGTACTGAGTAGTATATATCTCGTGAAATACCTGCATCAGAGCCATGTGTTGTAACTCACTTTGGAAGTAACACTTTTTCAAACATAGAAACCATAACAAAACTATTGTGATAAGTTAAACAGAATAGCTTTATCCAGAGGATATTAACTTGAAAAAAATTCAACTCATTCTAAAATAATTTCCATGACAAAACAAGGTTGTCAATACCTGGTTTGGCTTTGAAAAGTTAGATAGTTTGCTTTTAAATCTGCTATATAAACATAGATTACTACAATAAACCTACTCTTAGTACAACACAACATTTGCTTAGCCATCTGCTGTATTTACATAGCCAGAGCCCAAGCTGTTCCCTGGGGCTCTACAACTTAATCAAGCACTCTATTTACACAGGCCTGTATTCCCTGAGAGCTGCCTCTAGTGATGAAGTGTACACTGCTGTATCTATCAATTAGTTCTAGCTACTAACCAATCCGTTAATAGAACTGGAAATCTAGGCCAGAAAGGAAATTCTTAGTTAAAATTTTTCTGATTGTCTTAAAAAGTTTTTTTAATGCAAATGATGACTAATTCTTTGATTTATTATTATTTTTGTCACTCTCAGATCTATTTGTGGTTATTAGAGTGAGTCATTGAAAACAGTGGTGTACCAAACGGGAGGGGCTGTATTGTCTGAGGGAATGTAAAACCAATAAAAATCCCATTAAAAGTTTGTCGGATTTGTATTACCACCAGTGATCCTGATCATTTTCAGTGATAAAATTGTCATTCCCAAATAACAAAACTATTTATGATCCAAGGTCTAATTAAAACAATTGCTGTACTTATCCTTAGACTGAGTTTTAATGTATGCATAAACGTGTATCTTTTACACAATTAAAGATGAGTATACGATTTATTTAATGTTGTATTTTATTTCTATTTACTGTGGTATTTACATTAAAGGTAGTAATGTTAATCAATCTTAAATGTACACATTTGTATATACATGTATATTTCAACTAGCACAGATTTAGTACTTACTTTCAAATATTATTGCGTTCACCTTACAATTCAGGGAAGTGGTTGGAATTGGACAGACTGACACTGTAGATTGGGGTTGATTTTTGCCAGGTGGTGAAGAACTGGAGGTGCAATTTGATGAGCCTGGATGCTTAGATGATTCAGAGTTTAAACTTCCTGGACCAAGTATGTTATGCCAGAAAATATAATTACACTGAGTTCAGTGTACATAGCATATTCTTAATATTCTTAAACTTTCAAATTTGGAAACTCCTGAACACTGCTTGGTGTCCACTGAAACTCTTGAGAGAATCTTAAAACTTCACAGCAAAAATATTTTCCAGCAGGTGATTTCTTTCAGTGTGACTTCTTGAATTTGGGTAAGAGCTCTCATATGAAGTGAAAAACAATCTTTGTAACAAAATGAAAAATGCAAATGAGCAAGAAGTGATCACAAATGATAAGAGAATTTATTAAAAAAAAAACACTTCTTTCTGACACCCTTTACTCTTCTTTCCTTTTCTTATCATCATTCAAAGTGAAGCGGCAATACATATGGATTCAGTTCAAAGGGGACAGAGATGAAAGAGGAGCCAAGAACACAAATTAAAACATTTATCTGTTTGGTAAATGAGCGATAGCTTCAGGGAGCTATGCACATAAAAATGTTGTGACCTTGCTCATGTCAGCAAAACACAGCGTTTTTCCTTCACTGCAGCTTTCGCTGCGTGCCCTGGAGTACTACTATCTGGAGTATAGCTGTCTCAAACTGCCAGGCAATGAGATACGCCTTTTTCTTTTTCTTTTTATATTTATGGACAGCTAAAATTCCTGAGGGGGTGAATTACTCAAGATAGTTATAGATGGTAAGACAGGAAATAATGGTCTGAAACATGAAGACAGAGTTCTGAAGCTCAATAAGATGAAGAAATTCTTGGTCAAGAGGTTGGTGAGCAGTCAAAGAAGACTTCCAGGGAGAGCGTCAAGACACATCACTAAACTCAAGGGAAAATTAAAGAGACAAGTCCTGGATGGAGAATGAAACACCATATTTTTGATCTGGGGGAAAATAATCTATTACAGGTAAACTGAGATGTGCTTTACGATAACCTACACAAAAAGTTAATTCTTTTTTTTTTTTTATCAAAAGTTAATTCTAATTGGCATTAAAGTATCACATTTTAAAACTTAATTATAAATTTCAAAGTGATTCTTAAAGACTTCAGTCTATACTTAACAGATACTCACAGTCTGCCACATGTCAGGAACTTTTCTAAATTCATTTAATATATATTCAAAACTTCATATAGATGTGTGGAAACTTGGTTTCTAATAAAATACATTGATGATCCTAGTTGGTGACTTCAGGTAACATACATTAAATACATTAAACTCTTTATTACTCTTGCACACAGTATCGGTTAGTACTTAATGCACATTTTTTTCCCTGAAAATAGCATATTTTTTCTTAATTGCCTTAAATCCTGCCACTCAAAATGACCTATTTTCCCTCCTGTTTCATTATGCTACTCAACAGAGATAATGAGTGGCTTACGTTTTGTTTGCATAGACTAATCTCTTTATCCCATGATAATTAAATATAAACTGTATATTTTTAAAAAACTATACTATTTAAGTAATGTAACTAGCATTTTATTCATGGATTAGATTATGTAAAAAGTAAACTTGCAGTATAAT
>PVJO010006325.1:0-90072 GCA_004026905.1 Hystrix cristata | reverse complement strand
GTGTAGTTACACTTATTGCAAATAGGGAGGGGTGGGTGAATGGAAGGGAGGGGAGGGGAAGGGGGGAAGAGGGGGGAAAACCAAGATGTATCATGTACAGGTACAAAATAACCATGTTGATTATGATCATTATGTATGCAATGTACCAATACATGTTCTTGGTAAAAAATAATAAAAAAAAATTAAAAAAAAAAAAAGAAAGATGCTCTGTCTTTAAACTCATCCAAGATTATAATTTTTCACACATAAACATGTATTTTCTATCATGTTTTTAGACCTACCCGTATATTTGAAGTTTATTTACTTGCTATTTTTGCATTCCACTTTGTTAAGACTAATGTCCTTCTAATTGAAGTGCATCCATCTTGTAACTTCCTACTAACGTTGAACTTGCAGTCCAACTAAAAAGAGGAAATATTTATTTTGCGCTTATTCTTGGACACGATGTTTTACCCAAGTCACCAGCTGTTTTCTCTCAGCACTTTGAGAGAAATATTCTGTTATCTTCTGAAATTTATTTTTGCTTGAGGAGACGGCAGCTGCCATTGTAAGAACTATTTTGGAGATAAAGGAGGAGACTATCAGCCTGGCCTCTGTACTACATTTTGGGTTTTTGCTTTGGCCCAAACCAGCCATGATTTCCACACATGCACACATCTGTATGTGAACACTCACAGGCGCGTGGAGGCAGAGACACAGATATGTGCACACATATACACACTGGTGTGCTCGCGTGTATACGTACATGCGGTTAGTTTGTACTTGTTATGATTTACCCTGATCACGTTTTACGTATTCCCTCAGCTACTCCTTGAGCGTCTAAAATGTACCAGATTCTCTGTATCGCTTTTCACAGCCCTTGATGAGACTCGTTGCGGCTTCCTTGGCACCCAGTCTCCCTCGTGCGATCATTGTGCAGCTTTGCTTTCCTGTCCAGCTGGTGGCACAAGCTCTACCTCTCACCTTCCCGTGGCCGGCTTCTTTCTTCACTTCCCCCATGGCAGGAACACACAGGACTTCTGTCTGTCATGGGCATGTTTCCCGTGCTGCAGGCCTTGGCAGGGTCTTCTGTCCCCAGGGGTGGGGTTGTGGATCCCAAGCAATCTACACCAGCAACAGTCATTTCTGTGATTTTTGCACAAGCAGCCAGTGCACACTCACCTCCTGTCTCTTAGATCTGAGAATTCTCTTTACTTACTTTAGGCTCAGCTATAAAGTAATTTCTGCTCTAATTGAGGAATTATTTCTATGAGCTGTGTCCTCATTTAGCTTAGCCTGTTGCTCCAAATTCTCAAATACATATACCTTTCCCCATTTCCCATTTTAAGTGTGACGCTTTGTTGTCTAGGTTAAAAACACTTTATAGATGGTGGATATTGGCACTATCATAATTTTCGCAACGTTTATTTCCCTTTTTGGCAACATGTATATTAAACATACTAATAGGTGTTATCTTCAGAAAATGCTTCTTTCTACCGAAAATTTGACAAAGAGTTCCCATTAGTCCCCTTTCCTCTCCAGTTTCTCTATTAATAGTATTTTGCAGTAGTAGTGTGTTAGTCAGGGACCTGCAGAGAAATGGAAATGATTGGATGCATATGTAAAGATAACCAGATGTTTATGGTAAGGAAATGCCTCACATGATTACAGAGACTGAGAAGTCTCAGGACGTACAGGGACGAGGTGGACAGACCAGTGGTTTAAATTCTAGTCTGAATCCAGCAGGGTCAAGGTCCAAGAAGATCCCTTGTCTCAGGTCAAGTCTGAAGGCAGAAATCCCACCAGTGTCCCAGCCCAGGAGACAGGCAGAGGAGTCCCTTTTACCAGGCCTTTTTGTTTTATTCAAGCCTCCGGCTCTTATTTCTCCTATCTTTTCCTGTTTGATTTTCTCTTTCTTCTCCTGATTTTCCTATGATGCGTATGCTATACTTTTTGAAATTTTCTGATACTTATTGGATATTTTGTCCAAGTTTTTCTCATTGCGTTTGTTTCCCTTTGCATTCCCATTTGGAAAGTGTCCACTGATGTGTCTTCAAGCTCACTAATTCTTTCCTCATCTATGTCCAGTCTCTGGCTGAGCCTATCAAAATAATTATTCCTGTATGTTATACATTTTTATCTCCAGCATATTTTGATTCTTTCTTCGTTTCCATCTCTCTGATGGCTTTGACCATCTGGTATTTTGTATTGACCACTTTTCCAGTAGAATACTTAATGTATTACTCACAGTTATTTCCAATTCTCAGACTGATCATTTCCTAATCCCTCCCATACACAATCCCGATTCTTTTTTGTTTTGTTTTAACTGGCAGGTAATAATTGTACATGTTCATGGGATAAAGTGTGATGTTTCAGTACCTGTTTACTATCTGGATTGATCAAACCAACTAACATATCCATTACCTCATGCATTCACTACTTCTTTCTGGTGAGGACGTTAAAATACTCTCTTCTAGCTGTTTGGAGAAACTCAGTAGAATCTTATTAGCCGTAGTTTTCATCTGTGCAACAGAACACTAGCGCTATTCCTCCCCTCTAAGTGTAAGCTTGTACCAGTAGAGCAGTCTCCCCGACCGTCTTTCCCCATCTCTCCCAGCCTCCGCCGACCACTCTTGTTTCTATCCTTCTCTCCTAAGAGATCAGCTTCTTTGAGCTCCACGTGTAAGATCATGCGGAATGCTTCTTCCTGTGCATGCCTTATTTCACTTACTATCGGGCCTTCTAGGTTCATTCGTGTTGCCACCAACAACTGGATCTCGCCCTTTCACGACAGACTGCTACGTACCCTTTTGTGTAGCAGATACATGCTGCTTCTCCTCTCTCTCCTCAGCAGACACTTGGGCCGACCCCCTCCGTACGCTGCAGAGTTGCTCCTGGTGCTCACCCTGCAGATCTCCCGGTACTTCTGAGAACTCATCTCTGCAGCCCCTGACTCAACACTTTTCTGTTCACAGTTCAGATGATGAAGATTGGTCATTTTTTTAAAATGACTATTTGCACGTGGGAATGCTGGAGGAGGCTGTGTGATGTGTGATCTGGAGTCAGAAGAAGGTTCCAGAAGGGAAGTCTGTGCCAGCAGCCAGGTAGAAGAGACCAGAGAAGTGTCTCGGTGCAGCCCTGATCAAGAGAGTGAGGGGTTGTGTGACCTGAGAGCAGTGTGACAGGGAGCCGTCCAGGGAGGGAGATGCTCAGAGCAGGGGATGCCAGTCATCATGCCCTCACGCGTCAGGACTCTTGGCCGGGTCTTCCTCTGGACAATCGAGACGCATTGTCAGAACTGCATTTTGGAGATTTTTGAAATTGTCATGTAAGATGTGTCGATTGTCAGAATTAGCAAATGAAGAAGCACAAAAGATACCTGGGCATAGTGGTGCACACCTGAAATCCCAGGACTCTGGGAGGCTGAGGCAGGAGGATCACAAGTTGTACCCCAAACTGGACAATTTAGGAAGAACTCGTCTTGAAGAAAAAAATTAAAAAGGGCTAGAGATACAGCTCAGTGCAAAGGCCCTGGGTTAATCTTCAGTATTGCAAAATAAGTAAATAAATACAATTTAAGAAGAGGACTTGGGATTGTAGCTCAGTATGAAAGCCCTGGGTTCAATTTCTAGTAGTGAAAAAAAAAAAAAGAAAAACCCAAAAAGCAAGATGCCCAATTAAAACTGAGTATCTGTTTAAAAAGTTTTAGCGAACGTATGTATGATACGGTTATATTTTCACTTATTTGCTGTTTATCTGAAATTCAGTGCAGCAATCTCCAGCAGAATGAGGCCCTCACGGGAGTGGAGCGCCCCCAGGTCTGGGCCGAGAGACTGAAGCTCTAAGTGACGCTCATTGCTCATCTTTTGGCCTTTAAATCATCCCTCCAGGGGACTCCTGCTAAGAAGAAGAAGAATAGATTTGCAGGCGTGCGTGGGGAGCACTGGACAGACTGAAGCTCACTAAGACAGTCTGTCAGATGGCGGAAACCAATTCTCAGATCCATCCTTTCCTACCACTTCTCCCTCACACCACCCTCTTTGCCCCATCACTCACCAGGGCCTGACTCGCCTGGTGCCGGGTTGCTTATCGAGTAATCATCCACTAAAGAAGGACCTGAACTGAATTTATCACTTCCAAACATTAAGAACTCAAACACCAGCTTCCTAGGAATTCCACACGTCATCTCTGGTGCTTTCCTGTCTTGTGTGACCAGCCCCTGCTCCTCATTCTTTCAGTTGTGCCAGTCATGTTCTTCCATGTGTTAGCCACTGATTGGCTAGTGACCCAAAAGGAACATTCAGATGGAGCCTGACCTTAAGCCTTGCTACACAGTGAGCCAAACGAGCTGAAATAAATTAGCGTATCCCCTCCTACTGTTGGTCATAGTGATGTGTACCATGTTGAGACAGGATCGGTGCACTCTAAGTAGAAGTTGCCTGCAACTTCCGGGAAGGAGGACGTCCTTCGACCAGCATGCGTGTGAATCTGGGAGGCCATGTTCCTAGCAGCTGCTGGTAGTCATGTCATATCCAGGAGGGAGGCTGGTCCATGGTTGGAGATCACCAAGGAAAAAAAGTGAAGAGGGAGGAGAACTTGGGTCCCAGTTTCCTTTTTTCCCCTTTAGTTCTGGGTTTGGGCTCAACTGAAACCATTTTTTAACCTAGGACCCTTTGTTCTCTGAGCTAATGATTTTCCAGATTTTGTCCCTTGCCATCAAAATACCCTAATCTTCCAGTCTTGTGTTTGTATGTGCTTTGCTCTGGTTTAGCTGCCGGAGACAAATGAGTTATTTCCACCTTAAAAACATTTTTTTCCTAGTATAAGTAATTACATTTTTATGGCTTTCTTAAAGTGTAATTGATGTGAGAAAACTACATACACTTAATGTATATAATTTCATGAATTTTGATGTATGTGTACATCTGAAAACATCCCTCAATCAAAGCAGCACACCGATTCGTCACCTCTAATGTTTTCTTTTTTTTTTTTAATTTTTTTATTATTTTTACCAAGAACATGTATTGGTACATTGTATACATAATGATCATAATCAACACGGTTATTTTGTACCTGTACATGATACATCTTGGTTTTCCCTCCTCTTCCCCCCTTCCCCTCCCTTCCCTTCCACTCACCCACCCCTCCCTATTTGCAACATCTAATGTTTTCTTGACTCCATGTGTGTGTGTGTTTGTCAAGGACACAACATGAGATTTACCCTCTGAACAAGCTTTATATGTCCACAGTTTTGCTGACTACTGCCTCTACATTCTCTAGCAGGGCCCTAGAATGTCTTCATCTTGCATAATTGAAACTTTACTCCCACTGGACTGCTTCCTATTTCTTTGTTTCTCCAGTTTGTGACTGATTTATTTGACTTGGCAAAATGTCTTCCAGGTTCATCGATGTTGCTTTAAAGGGGACGATATCTCACTTTTTAAAGTCTGAATAGTATTGTATCGTATTCCACATCGTCTTTGTCCATCTGTCAGTCAGTGGAACTTCAGGCTGTTTCCGTATCTTGGCTGTTGTAAAGAACGCGGTGATGTGTATGTGGAAGTGCAGGCATCTCTTCTGGGTCCCAATTTCGTCTTTTGTTTTCATTTTTATTTTTGGTCTCTATACCCCCCGGATAGTTTTGCAACATATGCTAGTTCTATTTTAACTTTTATGAGGAATTTTCACATAGTTTTCTGTAGTGGATGAACCATTTTACACTTCTACCAAGTGTATACAAGAGTTACATTTTCTCCACCTTCTGTATTTATCTGATTTCTTCTGGTAATAGCGATTTTAATGGAAGTGTGAGATAATATCTCATTGTGGTTGTGATTTGTACTTTTGTGATTATTAGGGACGTTGACCACAGTTCCATATGCCCATTGGTTATGCATGTCACATGCATGTATATTCTTGATTTTGTCGCCTGTGTTAATGGTTTCATATTCGAAAAATCAAGATCAGTGTTGTGGAATTTTTGCCTGTTTTCTTCTATGGTTTCAGGCCATATGATGAAGTCTCTAATCTGTTTTGGATTGATTTTTGGTATATGGCGCATGGAAAGTGTCTGATTTTACGGCTACTTCGTGCAGGATTGTGCTGTGTACTGCAGATATCTGACTGTGCAAAGCAGATGAACCTTGTGACATTGTCTGTTGCATCTCATTAAAAGGGCAGAGAATGTGTTGAGATGGTAGATCGGACAACAACATCAGCAGGACATGCATTTTTGTATCTCCGTGGGAATCTAAGGTCAGGCTACTCAGCGAATTCCAAGGGACAGCTTGGGGCAGAAGACTAGTTCTTTCTTGGGCAGACACCTTGGTGGGTGTCGACAGAGCCCGGCTGCCCCCCAGACCCCGCCCTTGGGGTACCAGCGCAGGCACAGAGGACATGTGAAGGCCCCGCAGCACAGGCTTGGCCAGCACTATCTACATGAATCAATCACCTGGGCAGAGCTTGACCCACCCCTGCTTCCACCACATGCCCTTGTCGCAGGAAACTAACCTATTTCCGTTCGTCCAACACCACCTTGTACAAGCCCAAGGGTTCGAACATTTTCAGCCTTCCTTTAACTTAACCATGTTTTTCTTTCTTTAATGTGGGCTGGGAAATTATAACAAGCAACAAATTCCCCCAACAGACAGAGCGATGGATGGTTTCCATAAAAGGACAAAAGAAACTATTTATTTTTGAATTTCCCCCAAAAAAGGCAACCCAAAGTCTGTTATGATTTTTTTGTTTGTTTTCTATAACAAGCTGAAAAAAAAAATCAACCACAACAGAATCATTTGATCATCTCCCAACTTGGCACATAGCAATTACCAAGTACCCCTGTCCTTCCAATCTCTCTTGCCAAAAATTTTTTTAAAAAGACAGAAAAGGAAGTAACATTGCCCCATTATGTTTTAACATTTAAATTACAGCCACAAAAACACAACTTTTGGCAACAGCATGACCTTTCTTTCAGGAGAACAGAGATGCTGATATAGTGAAACACCACGGGGTTCTTCCCTAATTCGAGGCCAGCTCCACAGATAGGTGGTTTTCAGACAGGCGCTGTACTGCAAGACCTTAGAATGATGGACCATGTCAGAGCATCTTGCCAGGGTCAAATGTCTGACGATGGCAGTGTTGAAGCCAGTCCGTGTTTCCACACATTTGCGTTCCCCCAGGATATTTCTGAACCCTGACTGCGCGGTTACTGGGACAACCGCCCTCATGTTCAGCTTGGATATTTCAGCGAATACACGAAGTATGTGGCTGTGTCTATAATACTTACGACACATTCGATGTTCCTCCAGCAACTTCTTTTCCTCCTCCTCAAATCAAAACCAGGACACAGAATCTGAAAAAGTATTTTTGCGCTCATTCTGGTTGCAAGAGACAGCTGTAATTGAGATGCCAAGATACTGGAAGTTGTGATATGATTTGGAAACATGTTGGTACAGGAGAAACTCATCTTAAGTTCACTAAAGTTAAATTTAAGAGAAGCCAGGTCTGACTGGAGATGGCGATCTATGTGTAACCTGCATTTCTGCGCATCCCTTAAGCACTAACTCTTTGGTCCTGGAAAGCCTTTCTGGAGGGCTGCACAGGAAGCAGCTTCCAGACAGAGACTGAGTGTCGCTGGGAAGTGCTGACACTCCAGGGTGATAAATACAGTGGCCTCCTCCAAGGCAAGCGTCAAGTTTGCGTCTAGCTCACTTTGCAAGATCAGGGTTCTCTGAGTGTGGAATTCCTCAGCTATGATGAAGACACGTTGTGTGTGCTGCATCCACATGGACTGTCTACACCCCAAGGGATTGTTGGGACACAAGGGGAACAGCTACACCCTACATCACAGGGAAAATATCCCAGCACCCTGGAGATTGCGAGCTGTTAGCACTGGGCTCTGGAGCATCTGGGAGAGCTGGTGCTTGTGACCAAGATGTCACTAACAGGAGCACCTCTCCAGGTTCTTTGGGGGAGACATCGTGGAGATAGGGTTTTCCAGACACCAGGAAATCCATGATCAAAAAACCATGCTCCTCAGCCAGATTCCCTCTTTCTTCCTGGTGGAGCAGGTAATAGGCTTATCAGATCATGTCTACTACCCAGCATTGGGCACTTCTTGGGCTGGACAGAAAAGCCAGGTTCACGGAGGACCTCAGGTAGGTAGCAGGGTCAAAGGAAACCAGTTTGGAGAAACTGTGGCCACCTGCCGTTGACGCTTGGATAAACATCATAGGAACCCAGTCAAGTCCCTTGGTCTTCATTTCCACCTAAGAATACTTGTGAGATCTGTGGATTTCACCACTTCTATCTGCAGAATTATTTACTCAAGCAAAATCACGAGTGTGACTGTGTATCATCAAGGAATAGAACTTCCTGGCATGTGGGGCCTCGGGCCCTCCCCACCTCGTCCCTGCTTGGTTGTGACTGCTCCTTGTATTGCTGGCTCTGAGAGAGCATCAGGGCCCCATAATGCAAGCTGTGCACAGAGGGTCCTTCTTGCTCTGATAATCTCTGATCTCACATGTGTGAACGTCCTGAGACAACAAGAGCACACGGATGGTCTGTTGGATGCTAGTGGTCTCCGGCACAGCCATCAGACTGGAGAAAAGCAAACTAGCACCATGAGTCATCTGTGGCATCAAGTTCTAATTGAGGCTCAGAGTAGCCCTCCTTCTCCATAAGGGATACAGCCCAGATCTCCGTGTGTATGTGTGTACATCTGAGGATGGTACCAAGCCTTCCTATACCACATCATTTTCTATATGTAGACATCTATGGTAAAATTTAATGTATGAACTGGGCACAGTAAGAGAGATACAAAAACTACCAAAATAGAACAAAGGCAACTACAGTCAGCAGGTACTGTTGGGTACTGTGTATTTCAAAATAGTCGGAAGAAGGGTTTCTGATGTTCTCACTCTAAACAAAATGATCACCATTTGAGGTGATGGATACACTCTTTACGCTGATGTGCTCATTACACAATGTGCACATGTGTCAAAACGGCACACTGTATCCCCAACAGGCACAAACATTATGTTCAATTAAAAAATAATTCCAAACGTTATGCATCTATTTGTGTAGGTCGGTATGTTTTTTTATGACTTTATTTTTAATAATTTAGTTCTGAATGATTATTTCTAAATAGTAATTATTGACTATAATCAACTTCTATAGTATTTATTTTCTATACATGTCATTATCTTCTGATCACCTGGTTACATTTTGAAAGCTAATTTTAAAAATTTATTCCCTTCCAGCTTTATTGAGTATAGTTAACAAACACAAATTGTCTATGACACAGAATGGTTTTTATATATGCTCAGTTACCAGAACCTATAGTTTTACATGGAGGACAGTACAAAGGAGGGCATTTTTGGGTGAGAGAGAAAGGAGAATAAAAAATCTCCCCATGACAGTTAGACTTAGGATATCTTTTGAATCATTAAGTAAATCAAAGACAGACGCAGAGAGAACCACATGGCCCATGGAAAAACAAACTCCACTTACCTCTCCCCTGTGGGACTGCTTGGGATTTTTCCCAGACGAGGGCAGAACGCTTGTGAAACAGCTCAACTTTGAAGTTCAAGGCTGCATGAGATCCCATCCCAGGGTGGCAAGGCCCGGGGTGAGGGAAACTGATATCCAGACAGTGGAAGATTCCCCAGGCCATTTCTGCTCTTGTCTCCCGTGTTGGAGGGGTCTGTGGCCCCTGTGCCCCGAGGAGTGGCTTGCACCTGGCTGGGCTCTGCTTAGAAACCTGTGCCGGTCCTGTATGACACACCAACTTCCAGGCCTCCGAACCCTGGGGAAGGGTGGGCCTGGGAGTCTTTTACGAAAGCCCGCAGAGGTCATCTGGGGAGAAGAGAACCTGTCAGTAGGTGCAGGGTGTGAGGCAGCAGCAGTCTCCAGTGAAGATTAAGCCCACTGAGGCTCTCTTAGCACAAACCCACACAGGTTCTTTGCTCCTGGGTCCTTCTGAGGTGTGTGGGAATGGTGTGCAGCTTCTGGCCTCTTCAGGTTTTGGATTTCTCATTGGCATAGGCATTAAAAACAACACTGAGGGGTGGCTACTTGGTTTTTTAATGCACTGGTGGATATAAATCCTTCTATACAGGAGGGTATCTGTGGTCCTGCAGGGAAGCCGGACACTGGGGACTATCCTACCCAGAGTCTCTGCTATGGGCAGAGAACACGATTTGGTCAGAGGTCACACCAGGGAGAGGGCCTCCTAGCTGGACATGTGACAGAATAAGTTTGCCCACAGTGAAGATGAAGATGTCTGGCCCCTGCTTGAACAACACCATCCAGAAGCTTCCAGAAGGCACACAGCAGTTCTGGTTTAAAAAGGGAGCAGAGACTCACAGCTGCTAGCATGATCTGTCTTGGAAAACCAACGTGGAGGCGCTGGGCAGTGCCAGAGCAGTCTCAGGGAGAGTTCTAACCTGGTCAACTTCAGAACTTCCCAGTCCTAAAAGTTAAAAACAATCCACCAGCCATAAATTCTTCCCACTAAAGTAATGGAGCCTCACAGACACCTACAGTAAAGCAAGAACAAAAAGGTTTTGTTGGAGAAGTAAATAGTTGATTTGTTTTCTCTACGTGATATGAGAAATTGGTTGGAATTACCCATCTAATGGATTTTCTGGCAAAGATTTTAGAGTATCTTTCTGTGTAAGGCAGGTCAAATGAGGAGATGGTTTGTTTTGCTCTCTCTGCAATTACTAAGACAATGGACAAATTTCTGGGCCAACTATCAGATCATGTTGTTTTAAAAGGTTGTGCGAATGAACCCCATACTCAGATGGAGTGGAGCAACCACAGGGCCTGGGAGAAGGGTGGGAACGGGAGCTATCTGCTGAGACCCCAGGTCTCCCCCAGACCTGGGCCTTCCTGCCTCTGTGCCAGGCTGAGACATTGTGCTCCGCCATTCGAGGGTGCTCTGCCAGGTGACTCCGGGGTCCCTGCTGCAGGCAACACATTGCAATTCCAATGGGAAGATTACTTTCTCGTTGTAAATTTTTTGTCCCAGCACTATTTATTTTGGAGCAAACCAATTACTATTGAAAACTTATAAAGAAAATTTTATTTTTGAAATTCAGATTTCTTAATTTACAGGCAATGAATATCAGATCTACCAAGAGGGACATTACTGACACAGGTGGTAAACTATTACATTTAAGTCACTATTTCAGTTGAATAAAATCCAATGAGCACGTAATATATATCAGGGCAGTGTAATAGACTAGAACAAATAAAAGCAAAGAAACCACTTCATTTCTACAATGTAATAAGCCAAGAGTTTTTAAAATATTTAATTGACTAATTTTATGTATTCAGTGCGATGATTCAGTATAAATATATCTTGTGATTTGATATAAATATACATATGTCACCACTGTGTTGTATATCACCAGAATGTGTTTGTCTTATAATAAAAGTTTGTACTCTTTTACCATCTCCCCATCTTCCCCTATCCACCAGCCCGTCAACCACTGTTCTATTCTCTGCTTCTGAGTTCAACTTTTTAAAAATTCCACCTATAAGTGAAATTACACGGTATTTGTCCTTCTGGCTTTTCTCTTAGCATAATGTTTTCTAGGTTTATTCCTATGATCACAAAATCCGAGATGTCCTTCTTTTGTAATATATTTCTCACATTTATCATATAGGTATCACGGTATCACATTTCACTTATCCATTCATTTGTTGATAAACTCTCAGGTCAATTCCCCATGTTGGCTATTGTGATTAATGCTACAATCGACATGGCAGGTTTCATTCTACATAATGGTTTCGTTTTCTTTGGTTATAATCTAAAAATGGAATTGCCAGATCATAATGTAATGCTATCTTTAATTTTTAGAGGAAAAATCTACTATTTTCTATAATGATTGTACAAATTTTTATTTCTACCAACAGAGCGTAAGGGTTTCCTTGTCACCCCATCCTACCCAGCAAATGTTACTTTTCTAGTGTTACAGTATCCATTCTAACAGGTACAAGGTCATTGTAGTTTGTACTTTAATTTCATTGATGATTAGTGAGCTAAGGAATGTGATCAGCTTTCATGCATTTCACTTCATCAGAAGAATAACAAAATGTCTCTTTAGTGGGAAATTCTCAGCACCCCATCACAGGAAATCAAGAGCAGGGGCCAATTAGGTACTGTGGGTCTAAAGTGTATTCATTTTGAGATCCCTCAAGAAGAAAGGACTGTAAAATTACAAATACAAAGTTAAGTGTGAAAGTAAATACTCCATTAGAATAAAGGAAAATGCAGCACACATCATACTTTAAAAAATAACAAGTACCACAAACATCAGAATCAAAGAGCATAACATATTTTCTGGCATAACTCTAGAACACCTTTCCTACATTTTTGCCAGAAGAACAACAGAGACTTCTCACTATGTTGAATCCTCTCAAAAGTCCTGTGAAACGGATCATCTATTTTAACCTTTATAAAATGAGACAAGAACAGTATCTTGTTAATAAGTGTTAATAAGTAGTGCCTTCTAACTCAAACTTGCATGCCTTCTATCTTAAAGCTGAACATTATCTCTTTCCTGCATATATGGAACATGATACAATGCCCACAATGATATTCTGTGACATTCTACTTTGCAGTTGGTGTTAGTCAGGTTTCCTTTTCTGTGACAAAGTACCTGAGAAAGTCAATATAAAGGAGAGAAATGTTATTTTGGCTCATGATTTCAGAGGTTCCAGTCCATGGTCAGCTGGCTCCATTGGCTTTAGGCCTATGGAAAGGCAGAAAGACCACTGTGGAATGACACAGTAGACTGGTTCCACTCATCTCATAATGGCTATGAGTGGAGAGAGATGGAGAGCCGAAGAGCTGGGAAGGAGGATGCTGGGGACCAGACCCAGTTTTCAGGGAGCATACTTCCTGTTTCTTTCATCTGCCCAAATGCCATCGAGACAAAATCCCATCACTGGATTAACCCACAGATGAAGTCAGAACCCTCATGATCCAACGACTTCCCAAAATTGTATCAACAGCCAAGTGTTCAACATAATAGGCCTTTTGGAGGACATTGCAGACCCAAAGCCTGATAGTTGAGGCATTCATCCACAGAAGACATGCAAAGGACTTCATGTAGTCATTCACAATCAGATACCTAACTGAAATAAGTCCATTCCATTTAATGAGAAACAAGTGATTCTGACAGGAAGGCTAGTTTTCAGAACTGAATTACCAAATCGTAGAAGAGAATTTGATGTCCAGACCACAGGTCATGAGTGATGTGTCCTTCTTTTCTATACCTAGCACACAGTAAGTACATGAAGCATTCGGCATATGAGTATTCCCACATCGTGGGCCAGGAAATGCAGCACAGATCGGTTATATCTGCCCAGGCTCCTATAGCCAGGAAGTGGTTAAAAAAATAAGAAAGGAAGAAAGATGAACCACCATGAAACAGTTCAACTGAAGAACCCAAATACCTAGATTCCTAGACTCCTAGACCCTGCTGAGTTTAGGAGAAGGCTAGATCTCACCAAACTATATGCAGCTCTTCCATTTGCAGAGCAGACTGTGCGGGATGAATTCCATCATCACTGAATGGCCATAGTGATGGCCACACATGCCCTGTTTGTCTGAAACCAGACGGTCACTGCACAGTGACGCAGCAGCTGCAGCACCGGCCCCCACAAAGGCCAGCAGAGCTCTGCTGGATGTGTCCTCAGCTGGTAGTGCTTACCTGCCTTTCAGTCTCTCCTATTGTCCTTTATTGTCTGGAAGTGTTTAGAAACTTTGCAAATTTTAAGGTTGCTTTGACCTTCTTAGAAGAAAACATTGGGAAAAAC
The DNA here is from genome assembly GCA_004026905.1 of Hystrix cristata. Lineage (NCBI taxonomy): Eukaryota > Metazoa > Chordata > Mammalia > Rodentia > Hystricidae > Hystrix > Hystrix cristata. Next base: position 76,263 of record PVJO010006325.1, on the reverse strand, counting down.
AAAGGAATTTGGCAGTGTGCATGTTGTTATTGATCTCTGAACTGTTTCATAATATTGACTTCCTAGAGAGAGTGTTTTCTCTAACCATAAATTTCACTTGGTTTTTGTGGGAATCCCAGGATGACAGAAATTATGTTCTTATTTCTTATACACAGCACATTCACAGGAAAGCCTCCCCGTGGCTGTGTAAATAAGCCCACACTAGGATAATGACTCAGTGCGCTCTTTTTCTAAAATTTGTGGCAAGTCTGCACTTCATATCAGTCATGGCACTTCCCACCAAGGTAAATTTCTGGGGTCGAGATGAATTGGATGGAACAAAAGCTCCAGTGAAAGCTTTACTGTTGTTTTTGTGTTGCTGTCAACAACAAACGTTTCCAGTAAGAACAAAAAATAAAAACATCATCAAGCTAAAGAGAGACACCTGGGGAGATTGGCGAGCACCAAACGGATATATTTTTTTTTTCTTCTAAAGGACAGGAGAGTAAATATTTTAGGCTTTGCTGGCCATAAGGTCACCATTGCAACCACTCAGGGCTGCTCTTACAGCACAGAAATAGCCACAGAGGACACATTAAACAATGAGCTTGGCTGGCTTCCAATAAAACTTTATTTACCAAACTGGCCTCTGTTCAGGCCCTTTCCCCTTAGAAATTTAGCATCAGAGCTTCTGGTCTCTGCACGGAATGCTACCTCTCCACTCGCCCAATGCCACTGCCCATGCCAGAATTCAGAGGCTGGTCCCCCATCCTGCATGCTTCAAAAATTACAACCAGGAGGCCCATTTTGCTAGCTGAATGAGACTTCTTTGCTGATTCTCTCAGTGTAAAAAGCCAGAGGGACTCCCGCACTTGATAAGGAGTTCCTCCATCTTTTTTCTAAAAAAATTTATTGCATTAGTACATGTTTGCAGTACATAATAATTACATTCACTGTGGGGAGTTAATACACACACATGACACACCTTCATTCTTTTGAAATCTCTTTCCTCTCCCACCATCTCTTGGTCCCCTTCCCATTTGCAAAAGACCCATCACCTTGACTCTTATTAGCTAGCCTTCATTTTGTTCTTTTATTTATTTACACTTCATGTTTCTCATGTAAGAGAAGCTATGTAAGAGTTCATGTAAGAGAATGTAAGCCTATGTGTCAGAATTCCTCTTTCTGTGACTTTGATTATACCATCACAGAAAGAGGGTGAGGAGAAGACACAGAATTAATGTAAAAAAGACATTAAGCCAGAAATATATTGCATAGTTTTTTTCCCTAAAATAATTTCTCTTGCACTCACTTCTCAGTTGCTCAAACATGTATCTCTGTTAAAATAGTATATATTTTTCTGAAATTTGAGTAAATGTTTGAATCAGTAATGAAACTTCCTAACAAGTAAATGACCATACAAACTACGCGATGAGAACAACAGGGGAAAATTGAAAGCAAAGAACCTTAAAATAATCACTATCATTTTCTCATTTTAAACATAATACATGACATTGTTTAAAATTTTAACAAATACAGAAAAACAGAACAGATACAATAAAAAAAAAGTAATTTGCCATACCACGATTAAAAGTAACATTTGTACTTATCATTCCCTCATTTTTAACTGATTAAATACAATTTTATAGTTTGCTTTTTCTATAGATAGATGAGATAAATGGATGGATAGATAGATAAATACATAGATAGATAGATAGATAGATAGATAGATAGATAGATAGAGATGATAGACAGACAGACAGACAGACAGACAGATAGATAGGTAGATAGATAAACATACAGACTTTCTTTTGACATACATACCCAGGATTCCTTTTTATTCACAAAGTGGAGTTTATTCAAAACCTAACAATCAGAATTAGAATGTTTGTGTCTGTTTCCTTATGATTTGTACTACTTTCTTTTTTGCATAAATGTTTTTTACCTTCTCAGTTCTCATGTTTTTTTAACCAACTTCCAGGAGCTCTTGAAACAATAAAGACATCACACCTGATGTAATGTTCTACCCAATGTAAAGTCTTTGTAAAAACCTATTTTGACATTATCAAAGTTACTTAAACTAGTTTTGAAGCTGCTTTAAAATTTTATGGAGTCCAAACTTGATTTTTATATGAGATGACTTGCTGAACATTCCTCAATACTGTGAGTGATGTTCCCTTCCAACCACAAGCGCTTCCCTCGGACCCTGGGCTTCTGCTCGTGTGCTTTCCTGGCTTCTCTCACCAGGTCCCTTCTCGTGGTCTCAGTGCCTCTGCTTGGAAGCGACCCCGGAGAAAACACTTTCTTAGCTCACCACACCGAGTCCTGGAAGGATCATCACTGTGAACAGTCCTGGCCGAAGCAGCCTGGCCTGGTGGCGGCGGACCCCTGAAATTGAGACCAGATGTGCCATTTTCCACCCAATCAGGGAAATATGTAGTGTGGGAATGAATGAAGACACACATTTTTGAAGTGTATTTTTAATTGCTATTTTGAAATAATTTCCAAACTGTGGAAGAGTTACAAAAAGAGTTCAAAAGACTCCCGTCTTTTGGTATTTCCCTACATTTACTTTCTTATTAGTTCATTCTGTTTCTGTAGGGAGAGTATTGATAGTTATATGCATGTCCATGTAGCTAGTAACATCATACACCTTTTTCTTTTAATATAATTCCAATTTTGTAAAAATTGTGATAATGGCACAAAATTCCATGTCTTGCACATCTCTTGTTTGTACTTTAGCTTTCACACCTCTCTTCACATGTTTATATCCTGGGTAGGGTGTGTATTGTATTTTTCTCAACTATATGAGAGGAGGTGGGAGTCATCAGGCCTCTTGCCTTCCTAATACCTCAATGATAATTTCTGACAAACAGAAGCATCCTTTAAGGGAACCACAGTACTGGGATCAGAGTCCAGAAACTTAGATGGATCTAATACTCCATAGATCTTATTCAATTTTGACAGTTATCACAGGCAGATCCTTTAGAGCATTTTTCGTGTTCCAGGATCTGACTAAGAATCAGTCTCCATGTCTCTGGACCTTTCTTCCTTTCTTGTCTCCCTCCCTCAACTCCCTCCCTCTCTCCCTCCTTATCTTCCTTCCTTCCTTCCTTCCTTTCTTCCTTCCTTCTTACCTTCCTTCCTTTCTTCCTACCTTCCTTCCTCCCTAGGCCTATGGTAGCCTTTCTTATTTTCAATGGCATTAAATTTCAGCAGTAGACAGCCCATTTATTTTATAGAATTGTTAGCCTGCGTCAGCCTGCTCTTTCTTGCTAATAGATCACAGCTGTGCCTTTCTGTCAGGATGCCCTCCAGTGATACAGTGTCCTGTGCGCATCATTCCCAGTGGCACCAGCCATCAGCTTGCCTGTGAGTGGAGGTGTTACCTTTGATCCCTTGGTATTCCCATGCTGCCTGCCAATATGCTGGTCTGTGTTAGTAATTCATCTGTGGTGAGATATTCTGAGATTATGTAACTACACTGTTCATCATCCAACTTTTTCCTGGGAGTTTACTATGTACTCATTCTTCCTGCCTGACTCAATTATTGCTATGATAATTGCACAGTGGTGATTTTCTCACTCTCTATTATTCTTTCTAAATTTACAAGTTGGCTTTGACAATAAGGAAGAGAGCTCTTCTCTTCCTTCTGGGTGTTGCATGTGTGTATGTATTTGAAGTTATGAAATCTATGGGCAAAATGTACAGAGCCTTCTTCCTGGGCTGTTAGGGGCCTCTGTACTCCGTCCGTGCACTGGTCAAGGGCTTCATTTACATCAACTCATTTAATATCTTCAAGAGGTAACCTGACATTAGTTTTCTTATTTTAAAGATAAGGAGATTGAGCCAGGAAGTAAACTGTTTACTAGATAGAATGCTTTATAATCAGTAGAGCCAGGATTGAAGCTGAAAGAGTCAAATACCAAAATAGAAACTGTGTAAGTCAACTTTCTATTGCTGCGACAAGGCAGCACTTGAGATAAACCAACTTAAATGTGGAAAGGACTAACTAAAAAGATTCGTACTAGCAGCAAAGTCTTTCCACTATAACTGACCTGCAAACAGTGCATATGTATACACACACACACACACACACACACAACAATAGAAACACAAGAAAACAACAAAATTCCTCTAACAACTCCCAACTCTCCCAAAGGTGATCGATGGGGAGGAAATTAAAAGCCATGCAGCTGAGTTCTTCAAAATGAGACGTGGAGACAAACAGATGGATAAGGTGCTCAGCATTCTCAAAGTAGATATAACTAAACAGATAGTGGACTTCGTAAACAGAATGATCAGCGAGTTTAAAGAAGGTACTAATGAAAAGCTAGCTGAGCTAAACAAAACAATAGAAAGCATGAATGATCATTTAGAAAAGATTTGGTTGAAGTTGCAAGGCCTCCAGCCACCACCACGTCCTGTGGAGCTCCAAGGTCTGTTAGGCAACATGACCTTTGGCTCTGGCTCCCTTTTTATATGTGGACCACATCCGATGGTCTCTTTGCTCTCAGCGTTTCCAGCTCTGCTGTCCTAATCTGTCTCACACTCAGCCTGGTTGACTATGCTGCTAACTGACTCTTCATTTTTCCCCCATATTAACGTTAGTCTGATGCCTTTTGAACACTGTGTTCTTCTGCTATAGGTCTCCACTGAGGTAGCTGTAAATTCACAGTTACTAGGGTGCAACTACTGTAGTTTATTTCCTAACCTAACTTCACCTTGCTCCGACTAGTCTTTGTCATTGTTGTTGTTCAGCGACTGGGTGTTATGGTTCAGATGGAGAATTAACCCTAAATGCCTCCTGTGCTTGTAAGCAGGGCTTTGGGACAAGGATTGGACTATGGGAGCGATATAACTGACTTGCCATTCGGAGGTGGGGTCTGGTCAAAGACGTGGGCCACTGGGGACTTGATCTGGAAGGGTCTATCTCTCTCCCTGACACCACCTCTCTCCACTTCCTGGCTACCAGGACACGAGCAGCTTTCTTCCTCACCAGGCCCTTCCACCAGGCCCTGCCTGCCTCGGAGCGACCATTCCAACCGTAGAATGAATACCTGCACCAATATAATCCTCTTATCCTTTGAATTGTGGGTGTTGGGTATTGTGTCCCAGAGATAAGGAAGTGACTGAGACGCTGGAGATTGACCCCAGCGCCTTCTCACCAAGACACATCCTCAGCCCTTTTAAATTTGAGACAGAGTCTTGCTAAATCGCCCAGGCAGGGTGTGAACTTGCAATCCTCCTGCCTCAGCCTCCAGAATGCTGAGCTTGCTGACATGTGCCATCATGTCCAGCTTAATTAGTCTTTAATGTTATTCCAATATCACTTTTTTCTTTGGCATCTCTAGATAAGGAATTCCTTATAGCCCTTATTCCTGCTTCACAGGACACTGCAGCCATGTTACACTAAGTCTTGTGTTATTCTGCACAGTTATAGTTTTATATTTATTTATCTTTTGGGGTAACTATTTGGCTAAAGAGGTCCTCACCCCCAAGAGGAAGCCAGGAATCCCTGTGGATATTGAAGAGATGCTGGCCATTGTGTGCATTCGAACTGGACCCAGAAGGCCAGGCTCAGCCGGTCCATTGTTTCATGTAACTATGAGGTAAGCCCACTAGGGGCAAATATCCAAACTTGATTTGAAATTAAAAATAAAGAGATGGTTTCTAAGGAAACAGAAGCTTTCCAGCCCTTCTCTTTCAGCTCCTGACTCTCGTGCACCCTGGAGGAGCCAGAGCAGGCCACTGGCTTGCTGTCCCAGGCACAGGCACCACCTGGTCCCGGGCTCAGCGCTCAGGAGAGGCAATGGGGAGTGGAGGGCGCTCTCTTCAAAGGTGCGCTCTAGGATTCAGAAAGAAGACCACAATAGACTCATCAAGCAGAGTCCCAATGTGAAAATCACTGTAATTATTAGGGATAAATAAATTTGAATTGGCTTTACCTCAAGAACAACTCACCCTGGACTCAGCTGTCATCTGGCCCAGAACTCACACGCACTTTGGGGAGTTCTCAGTGCTCAGCCTGTGCGTGTTGAAAGGCGGGGGTTGTTCTTCTTCTGGGGTTTTCTTGAGGGAGTGAAAGCATCACAGTCTTACAACTCTGAATCAGTTAAAGGAGGACCAAACAGAAGAAAACTCAGCAAAGGGAGGACTGGAAGTGCTGGAGAGACGGGAGCGATTCCAGGTAATGTTTGCAGGCACAGAAATGACCAGGGAGAGAGAATTATAATGTCAAGAAAAGTGATAAGATGCTCGCCATGTTGCCTGCTACATAGACCCAGGTCTCAACGAATGCGGCCGTGATTCATCATCCTTTAGTAAATGTAACAAGGTCCAGGTTGTGGCTTTAGCCACAGGCAAGTCAGAAGCCATGAAAATGAGTCATCTGGTCCAAATTCAAGTAAGAAAAATGTACGTGCCGGTTTGCAACTTGTCAACGAGGCTCATGCCCTCCTCCCTCAGCATTGGAGTGTCTGTTGTGGATTTTGGTAATCTTCCAATTTTTAATTAATAAAAATAACTCCTTGCTAAGCTTCTATATGTTTTTAAAGATTTTCTTCCTATCTAATTAGGTGGGTACCTAGTAGACTCACTGAGTCTAAAGAGCCTAGTGTTTGCAAGATCAGATTAATTCTGTCATTGAATTTCTTGGATTGTAACCCTCCCCGTGCATTACTGACTAACATCATAACATCATCTTGGCTGATCTTTCCTACTGTGCTAAGGAAATAATTCCATTCTTAATTTACACTTTAATTTTTAGTTAACTCAGTTATTACTGTAACTTCTAGTAAAACCAGTGTTTAGTATTTTGTGAATTTAATTTTCCATTTCTATGGCGCTTAAATGTATTTATGTTTCTCTCGTCCACTTGTTTTTATTCTTTTGTGTCTCCATAGAGCCGTATTTGTGATCTTACCAATTTTATATCTATTTATGTATTCAGAATATTGATATGTGCTTAATCTGCCTCTGTTATACATTTTATCCTAAGTAGTACATTTTATTTCTGAGTATTTTTATATTTTCTATTGATTCTAAATTGGAAATATTTTGTCCAATTTAAGGACAGATACACATGACCTTATTTTCTTCTAAGTCTTCATTTTTATTGCTTTGGTTGGTTTATAACTTTATTAGCTTATTATTGAGACATGGCAGATGACAAATCTCTAAATTAATTTATCTGTTATTGTTAGCCAGCTCTCTCCCAAATTATTACTGAATGTTTTCTTTTCTCATTAATTTGTGATACTGTTCTCATTCTGTACGAAGTTTATTTGTTGCAAAGTCAGGGATGCTCCCGAAGTCTCGCAGTGTGGAGCAGAGAAAAGCAGTGGCTAAGACACAACTGGAAAGGTGTGAGTGAGCCTTCAGGCCCAGCAAGTTCTCGGGGCCCAGTACGACCCGGAAGTGGAACCCAAGAGGGTAGCAGGCAGGCAGATGCCAGCCATGGCCAGGGAGAACTTCTGATGTCTGGTGACCCCGAGTTTGGATCTTGATGTCCTTGGGGAGAGATGGCAATGACTGCGGCCAGTGCAGACAGGGCTATCGGAGCAGATGGCCTGCAGGAAGCCAGCTCACCCAGCTCAGATGCAACCCGACAGACAGCCATTCAGAGGGAAGGACAGCTGGCTTCCCCAGCCCTGCCTTTGATTAGAAGGAAAAAAAGAATAAATAAACACATCATCCTGAGAATTGGTATTACAAACCCTGCCCTGACTGTGTTTGGGACATGAAGTCATACTGACTTCCTCAAACAAATAAACAAACAAAAAACCCAATGCTGGGATTTACATACCCATTATCCAAAGCCCTGGCTGGTCAGAAACCTGCGAAGACGTCTTCTAGAGTAGATCATGGGTCTTCTAGATCATGGGTAAAAGGAGCCTAAAATGATGACACCACCCATAATAATTTTAATGAAAAGTAGTTCTCAAATTTAAAAAGAGAAGTTTCATAGCACATGAAGTGGCAATTAGTCATGAGTGAAGTTCAATATAAAGGAAAGAAAATCAGAATTAGATGCTCAAAGTCTTTAGGTATTGGAATATCAGGTACAGACTAGCAAAAAATGTATTTAGTAATTTTTAAAAGTAATTTTTAAATGTTTAAATTATTAGAATAAATGTCCTGTAAAATTACCATGTAGTCATCTGAAATAGAAAAAAATAAAAATTTTATAAATAAAAATAAATTAATTGAAATTAAGGTTTGATTGCTAGCTTAAAAGATTTCAGTGGATAAAGAATAAACCTTGAGACACAGCTGAATAAAGAATAATAATTTTTTTTAAATTAAGAGACTTGAAAAACTGACTGAGAAAGTACATATATGTATGTGTAAAGACAAAGGTAATTTCCCAAAGAGCAAAAGTTAAAAGGGAGATGATGTAGAAACAAAGAAAATATAGATCAATGGCTAATTTCTCCGAAACCACAATAGAAGCCAAAAGACTGGAAAATATTTTCAAAGTACTAAGAAAAGATAATGAGTAATCAAAATTTTAGAGCCAATGGGACTGTTTTCAAAGAATTAGAGAAAATAAAGGTATTTTTTGGCTAATTGTCAAGGAAAAAGTGTGTTATAAACAAAGCTGAATTAAACTAAAATTTATGTATAATTGCTTTCCTGATAAATAGAACTGATTTAAACTTTCCAGTTAGAGACAAAGCTTACCAGAATGGCAAGAGGGGAGAAGGAGAGAGGGGAGAAGGGGAGAGGGGAGAAGGGGAGAGGGGAGAAGGGGAGAGGGAATGAGCACATTCTTCAAAATGGACCTAATTCTAAAAACAAAGAAAATTTGTAAGTAAATATGATGATGATAGAATGAGTAAGTCCTTAATAGTCTGGAGAGAGAACAACCATAATATAAACAAAGTTGTTAAATATTCTAGAGTTTTGTTTCTGTTACTGAGAAAGGGTCACTACATAGACTGCCATTCGAGTCCACAGCCCCATACCTTTTAAATCAAAATATAATCAGGCAATCAGGTTGTTCAATCTTTCCCATTTGAAACTGCAGAAGTAAATGCATTGAATAGAATTTTCTGTAATCCTTCTTTCACTTGGTTTCTATTGTAGAGCTCTAAGTTACTAATTGTTGGAGCAAAGTTTTGGTGTTTTAAAGATTAATCAAGTATAAAAGTAGCTTAAATAAATAGGAAACACATATAAAAACTCTAATCACAATGTTGAAATACCAGATTCAGCAATGTCAAAAAGGGTATTGTGTCTTCACCAAGTTAGAGTTATTCAGCATTGCAAAGTAGTTTCACATTGAAAAAGTCCACTGGAAGAATCTCTGCTGTTGAAACAATAAAGGGAAAAACCCATGCCTAACGATTAAACAAAGATATTAGAAAATATCATTTCTATTTAAAAAATATCTTATGGAATTACCTATAATAACAATAAACTATAAAACTATTTAAAGGATAGGTAACAAATAATAGCCAAATCTGTCTGAACAACGTGATAATTTAATTGAGAGAAAAGAAATTTAAGGAAATAGAGGCGTGCACATTCTCATGAAAATTCCAGACTGGAAGGAAGAAGTTTCCACAGGAGATTCTTGGATCTAAGGCGATTCCCATAGATTCCCACAAAGATGTTTTGTAGAATTAGAGAAGGTCACTTTGATATGCTTATGGAGTCCTGTCTTAGTCACTTTTCTTGTCACTGGGTCAAAATACACAACATCCACAAATTAAAGGAGGAGACGTTTGTTTTTCTCATGTTTTTTTGAAAGATTCAATCTGTACTTGCCTGGCTCCGAGCTGGGAAGGTCATAGTATATAAATTTAGAATTATATATTTATGTTACTGTAAAGTTTATATATTCTTTTAGTACTTAAAGTTAATACTTATTTTCACATTTTCTTCTACTGTCTATCTGTCCAATTGTCTATCTGTGTGTTTGTACACAGTAGTCCAGTTTATAGTTATTTCTAGCATTTTATGGGTCTTAACCATTTTTTTTGTTTGCAAATGTGGAGACACTGGAAACTTTGCATACTGTAAGTTGATATCTATACATCACAGAAGAGTACGGGGCTTCCTCAAAAATTAAAAATGAAACTGCTTGTGATCAAGCAGTCCAACTCCTGGGAATGCATTTGGAAGAACTGCAGTTAGGATCTGAAAGAAATATCCATATTCCCATATTCACTGCAGCAATAGTCTCAGCAGCCCCGGCACGGGGCCAGCTCCCGATGCGCCTCAGTGGATGAATGGGCTAAAGACAAAGTGGCACGTGTTGACAACCATTCAGCCCTTAAAAAGAAGGAACGTCTGCCACGGGTGACGACACGAGGGTGCCTGGAGGCCTGAGTGCTAAGCGACAGTTGCTAAATGCACAAAGATGAATGCCGCACGAACACACTTGTACGAGGACTCTAAAACAGTCCAACTCGCAGGAGCAGAGAGTGAAATATTGGAGAGGCGTGATGAGAAGCTATTGCCCGAAAGGTACCTTCGGCTACGCAAGATGAGCATGCTCCAGAGCTCTGTGACCGTATTGTGTCTACAGTTCACAGTATGGTGCTGTGTGCTTGAAGATGCGTCGCCAGGGTGGGTCCTGTGTTCATTGGTCTCATCGCAGTTTAAAAATGAAACATTTAAACACACAGCCGATGGTTCCGCGGAAATCCTGGTATTATGCCCCTTGATAGTCACCTTGCATGGACTCAAGTGACAGGGTCAGAATACTTCTGAGGCTTTTGCTCCATATTTCTAGCCTCAGTACAGAAACCAATCTGAAATGTCCCCTGGAAAGAACAACCCCTTTTGTGTCACCTCCTATTTTTCCTTTCTCACCAGGGGGCAGCAGCTGGAATGCTGGAGGGCTTCCTCACTGGGCTTCTGAGGTCCGAAGGCACCTGAGGAGGGAGCGGATCCACGTCCTGCTCCTGAGCCCTTCCTGCAGACTCTGGTGAGAACCCGGGCGCTTGGACAGTGCCCACACCCGTCTGTATCCCACAGCTGCCAGTGATCCAGACTCGCGGATTTTTGAAGCAAGGACACGGGCACCAAGCTCAGCACGGTTGATCCCTCACACTAATCCTGCCAGTGGCCCCAACTGTGCCTGGCAAAACCTTGCCTGTCCCCTCCTGGGTTCTCTGTGGACCTGTGACAACATGTGCAAAATGCTCAGCTCAATGCCAGGACACCTGAGAGCCACTCAAGTTTGCTACAGAAATGAAAGAAAACCAGGTTCTAACATTAACCTAAACTATTACCCAACTCCCAGGCCCGCATCCAGCATTCTACGAAGAAACATGTATTTACCTTCATAATCTACATTGTCTTCGGCAACTTTAGGGAATCTCCTTCCTCACAAGGCCAGCGTGTCCCCCAGTCCTAGTCTGCAGCTGAGGCTGGATGAACTCTGCAAACCGTCTTTGCACAGCCAGGAGCTGCTCCCCCTCAGTCACCTTCCCAAAGTGTGTCATGTCAGCCACAGATGTCCTGGCGGGGAAGCCGCTTCCCACCCTTGGGCAGGACAAAGTTCACGGGGGCCTAAAGCCATGGGCCAGAAGAAGCCAGACCTTCAGGACCTGGGGCTCAGGACTCAGAGACAGAGACACAACAGGTGCAGATGTTGACAAGCTTACACTGGCAGGCATACCCTGTGTGCTCAGTCCACACAACAATCCTGCGATGTGTGGCAGTATGCAGATGCAGAAATGGAGGCTCAATGAGTTTATAAAAAGCTCCTTACTTTACATGGGTCACTAACTGTGGAGCTAAATCAATGTCCATGGGCCTTCCAGCACATGTGCCCTTCTAATGTATATAATCGACTCTGGCCTCGGATTCACCAGCTTTGCCGAGCAAGGTGCTATTGGCCCAGCTGCCAGCTTATGTCCTGCCTGAAGTCACCATGGATACGTACACATATAGAAACATGCACATACATCTACATGCAGATACATGCAGGCACACAGTGCACACACATGCATAGGTACACAGACACATAGGTGCACACTCACACTTGTATATATGCATACACATAAACACATACCTAGACATGTAGACACACACATGCCCAGAGACACAAACACACTCACATCAACAGGCCCTGGGCTCTTGGCCTGAGGCCATATTGAACGTGCTGAGCAACTCTTTTAGGCACTAACTGGGCTTTGGAGTGAACATTTAGTATATTCTAAATCCCTTCGTGCTCTGAAATCTCATGGAATTTGCAAACAAGAAGATAACACAAACTGTGTTTTGTCATTCTTGAGATCTGGGACTAATTTCCCCGTTTTCTTGGAAACATCTACATCTAATCTGGGGCAAGTTATTTAACCTGGCTGAACTTCAGGTCCCAACCTTTCTTCAAATGGTTGTTATTGAAAAAAAAAAAATGGTCGTTATCAAAACTGAACAAGATGATGAACACCACATCACACAGCACTCCCTGTACGCTGATTGGTATCAACGTTTCTGGTTCCCGAAATTGCCTAGTATAGAAATAAATTCCTCTTCAACAGCAGGAAAAATGAGCTCATTTTATTTTCATATTCTTTGCTACCTGGTCAACTCTCTAGGCTTTCATGATTATTGATTGAACTAATAAAAGAATGAATAAATGCATAAAACCAAGTGCATGGGCTGCCTGAAGGCTGGAGGTACAGACACCCAAGGTCTTCTTGTTCCTCTCAGATGGCACTTGGAGAAATTCACAATGGAACCCTGTATGATGCTTTTCAAAAAGGTCTCCCCTTCTTCTCTAAAACACGGACCAGGCATTTCAATAAAACCCGTATCCCTGTGATGTACTGTGGGATCATTACCCGAGGACTCTTGTAGGGGCAGCTGGAAATTTCTGCTCTAGGAAAAGTATCTGTTCTCATCAGCAGACACAGGGACAGGCTGGAGTACACAGTGAACTCCACACTAACGCCAGAGGTATTGACAAGCATTTATGGAGACAGAGTTAGGGTCTTGTTATCCCAAAATGCCTCTTCACACCTTATCCAAAGCACCAATGACTGAGAAAGAACACTGCAAAGCATACACATACAGACGTATAGAGGTACACACTCATGCACACACAGATAGCATAAGCACATCTGTAGATACATGCACATATATCCATATGCAGATACGTGCAAGCACACAATGCACACACTCACATGTATAGGTACACAGACACATACATGCACACTTGCATATACACATACACATAAACACATACCTAGAAGCATGGACACACAGAGGCACAGACGCACAAACACATACACAGCAATTCTCCCAGGAGGTGGAGAAGATATATTTTGAGAATATTAGCAAGTCAGGGGCTGGGGATTTAGCTCAGTGGTTAGAGTGCTTGTCTAGCAAGCGCAAGACCCTGAGTTCGATCCCTGGCACAAAAAAAAAAAAAAAAAACAAAAACGGGAGAGAGAATATTAACAAGCCAAAGTCATTGTTTACACAGATTGGATAATGTCTGGCACGCAATATTTGTTGGACATTTTTGTGAGGTTGTTGAACAAAAGCAAAAGTTATTATCTTTTCCTCTCCAAAATGCCACCAGCCACTTCGCTGCTATTAATTTTAGTGTTTGGGGGACTGAAATGACCCCCTTTCCAAACTGGCTAAATTCACCAAGATATTGCTACAGCCCGCACTTCTCTTGACCTAATTTACAGGCCCAGTAACATTTCAGAACATGAATGGAAGGTCACATTTTTCCAAAGTTAGAACCTTGTTTCAAAGAAAGGCAAAGTTTCCTGGTACAGGAGATGAAAGAAAGAAAAGGAAAAAAAACACTCTTTAGACATTAAATGGCTTATTAAATAGCATTTTGATGAATTATGGTAAGTGTAAATAAATAAAAAACATATGGATTGGATTTCCCTTGAAACATAAATGGATTTGAATTTTAAGAAAAGAACTCTTTTTTTTAACACAATAAACAAACAAAATGCTCAAAATGCAGCCCATGGTATTGCTACTCCAAGAATCCCCATGTTCATCTTCAACTTCCATTAAACTTAATTAGTAGGACTTGGGAAAAAAATAACTAATTTTTCTTGGTTAGAATAGATACTTGTGAGTGTATATCATGTTAAACCCACTGACATGCTTTTTGAGCCACCCCATGTTTGTCGCCCATTTAATCTAGTTGACTTATGCATGTTCTCAGATTGAAAAAATAGAAACGTGCTCTTGAGATCATCAAAACCAGACAGATTTCCATCATTATTTAACATAAAAAAGTTTATAGAATATATTTACTATGTATTATTTTTCTGCAAGATATTTTAAGGTTTTTTTTAAATGCAAATGCAAGTGTTATAAGTTGCTTGGAATCAAGGCATGTTCTGGTGGAAGTAGGAGCCCTCTGTATCTCCGCAAGAAGCAGCCCCAAAGTCAAAACGCCTCACTAATAACCATGAAATGAGCACCAGGCCTGTTCCCCTGCCGGCAGGAACTTTCCCTGCAGGGTGAGCTGTGTTCTGCGTAGTTTCTGTGCCTGTTTCCTTCATGCAAGACTGCCCTACATGCCTTGTTTGGTAGAGTTGAAGCTAGATGGAGTGAAGGAAAAAAGAGTTCATGCTTCCCAGACAACAGTAATATAGAAGTATGAATGCCAATAAAGATGTTATATCGTGCCCACTCTGCACCAGCTACTGTGCTGACTTCTTCCTATTCTTTGTCTTGTACAATGTTCACAGAAATCCCATGAGGTAGATGCTGTTTTCTCCATCTCGCCATTAAACAAATGGAGCTCCTGGAAGCCAGACGAGGTGATGCCCTCACCTAGCTCTGACATGGGACCATCACAGTGCAGGGCAACTTAGAATCCCCCATTCTGGTGGTCAGACTTTTATTCTCCTTTGTTCCCCACCGTGAATGGATGCTCTACCGTATGCACTCAGATTAACACACACATGCCAGGGATTGCAGAATTAGAAGGGAGCCCAGAGAGACAGAAGGAATGGCGAAAGCCACATGTTCCAAGTTCAGAGTACCTTTACCTCAGTTTAAAAAGCAAAGTAAAACACCTGGCTGTCATGGCCCTCCAGCTGTGCAGTCTACCTGCTTGCTGGGATGTGGGCTTAGGGAAGGGACTGTGCCTCTGGTGGCCTTTTTCTTGAATTCCTTAAGTCAAAATATATCCACGACACCAAATTCAGTCCTGTCGACTTAAGGGTGATATGGCTGAACACTGGTGAATCTCGAGTCGTCCCAGGTCTACTTCCACTCAGCTGAGAAAATTTGTTCTTGGAAAGAGCTTTAGGAAAGGACATGAATCCCCTGGGGCCCTTTTGATGGCTTCCTAGGAAGGTTCTGAACTTTGAGATTATGTGGTCTAGCCTGGTGTGGGCGACTTCGTTTATCATAACTCTTCCCTGGCGTCCGCTCATAGCACCAGTGCAGAGCATGGCCAAATCTTCCCCGAGCATGACTCATGACTATACAACTCAAATGTTTCAGAGTTGTTTTGGAAAGGTCATGTGGTTTCCCCATCAAATGAAGAAAATAAAAGATTTTTCATCGGAAAGGAAAGGTCATGTTGACAATTTGAGAATATTAAGTCTCTTGTCAAAGAATGTTTCCATCTCTTGCTAGGAACTCAAGAAAATATTCCCTTACAGTTTCATGGTACTTTACTGTTGATAAACACCTTCTATTTTTGTCACCTGATCAGATTTTCATCTGACTCCTAACTCCCCAGGGTGTCTTTGTGATGCAGCTCAATGTTCTGAGCGATGACTTGTCCTGTGCGCTTCTAACCAAGCTGAGACTCCTGCAAGGGAGCGACACTTGGAACACAGGCCAGTTCTGCTCTCAGACAGGCAGGGGCCATGGGGCTGGTGCTCAGTTTTGATGTTTCCAGGCTTAGCGGCCAACCCCTCTCTGAGGTTCCCTTTTCTCATTTGGAAAGTAAGGATGCTGAGACCTATATGCCAGGGCTGTCATGGGGAAGAAATAGAATGCGTTTGTGTGAAATCACTTTGGGAACTGCGTTTAGCCGTGGCACAACACTCCGGACCTCCTGCTTTAGCCCAAGGGATGCTCAAAAGCAGCATAGATTGACTGAGTGAAGGAAAGAGGGGTACAAATGATAGGTGTCACCACCATGATCGTGAAGATTCAATGCACGAAGAGCTACGGCTGTCCTCCCAACAGCACTGTTATGTATGTCTTTGAATTACTGAGTGACCATTCTTCAGTGCCCACAATGGACCCCTTAACCTCACTCTTCCCTTGGAAAACAGTATCCAGATTGTTCAAGTAGTATTCCATGACAAGAGTAGAGATTATTGTCTGAATACAATGTGAGTCCTACCTTACAAAAACCACTTTGACTGACCGGCCCATGGTCGGGACACAGGTTAGAAAGCACACGTGGCAAATTTTGTGTAGGGACATCACTAGTGAGATATGAGAACAAGGAATAAAAAGGGAGAGACTAAGGACCAAGACATGGACATAACCATGACTCGAAGTATATAAGTAGCATCTTGAAGCTATGCAAGCTTAGGAATAATAAAACTCTTACTAGACTTTAGTTAATTGGATGATTATGACAATTATTCTTTATTTTCATAAAAAATTAACTAGTTTCACTGAGGTATATTCAAATGGAACCAAGTCAGGGACAATGTATTTTTATTTTTTTTAATTATAATTATTAACACATGTTAATTCTACAAAATAACAAGTTTCTCTGTGACATTTCTATTCTTGCCTATATTGTGGCTGATCACACCAAGCCCCCCTCCTGCTCTTTCTCTTCCCTGTCTCCCCCTCCCTGTCCTTTGCCCTTTCCCTAAAATCTGCCTTCTATTTTCAGACCATGTGTTTTGACAAATATATTTTCCTATGAGTTTTATTTTCAAATTGAATTGAAATAATGACATGATGTCACCCTAGAGTACCTACAAAGATTTGGCTTACTCAAGAACTTTTGGGGATATTATTTATTACATTTTTCCAAATTAACATAAACTTTCCCCTTCAAATGTAAAGGGCTATGACACACATGTTTATGGATTTGAATTTCATGTATATTCCTTTTTATTATATATTCATTTACATAAAAATTACATATGTGAACATGTTGTAATTCTTTATCTATATAATTATATACACATGCCTATATGCACTATATAAGAATGCAAGCATATGTAATATAGCATAATATAGTATATTATAATGTATATTTTTTATAAATTTATAGCATATATTTGAATCCATATATATAATTATATATATGTTGTTAGTCAACTTTTCATTACTGTAACAAAATAACTAAGATAATCAGCTTATGGGAAGAATGATTTATTTTGGCTCATGGTTTCAGAGGTGTCAGTCCATGGCCCCACTCCTCTCAGGCCTGTTCTAAGGTAGCATGTGACAGCAGGAGGAAGTGACAGAGAAAGCTCCTTACTTCATGGCAGCTGGAAGCAGAGAGAGAGAGAGAGAGAGAGAGAGAGTGTGAGACAGGAAGGGGCAGGTCCTGAGATCTCCTTCTGGAGCACATGATGACCTCACTTCCTCCCACCAGACCTCTCCCCTAAAAGGCTCTACTGCCTCCCAGTAGTGCCAGGGGCTAGGGACCAAGTCTTCAGTGCATGGTATTTAGGAGGCACTTGGGATCTGAACTATGGCATAGACATATTATATTAATTATAATCACAAGTAAGAAAATATATAAATTATATGTACCTTATATAATTAATGAAAAGAGTTTTTTTACTCTTTACTCCCTAGGCAATAGGAAGTCAGGACTGCAATACAAATATTCAAGAGTTCCCTAATGTGATATAAGGAAACACCTGGATAGTAAGTGGAAAATGTCACACACTCAGCATGGAAGTTGTGTGGCAGCTGACCAGGGCCCCTGATTCACAGCTTGCGAGAGCCCTGAGTCTCTGGGCTCACAACAAAGCAGACCCAGGATGCCTACGAAAGCTGAGGAATCTTCATCTTCTAACTGGGACTTTAGCAAAGGTAAGCAGCATAGAGTCTGTGCAGAAGTCACGTGAGCTGCAGTGACTTCGTCAACACTAGCAGTGTGAAGACAGAGGGAAAGAGGGTGTGGCAGCTTTAAGAAAACAAAAATAAGTCCCTCTCTGAAGGAATCTCAGTTAAACTAACTGGTATTTTGTAAGGCTCTACCAGTCTGTGCAAGTATTTCACTGAAAATTTATGTTCACAAAATTAATAGAAGGTGGAACCTTGGAAGACAAAATCTCCATTGCAAGAAAGAAGGGGATTTAGTTTCCGTGTGGCTGGAGCTGCAGAGCAGCCCACAGGAGACGGGTCTAGATCAGGAGGGGAGGACCAGCAGAGTCAGAGCAGATCCACCAGCTAAGCGACCTCACTGGCTGCTGCCATCGCTCTCTCTGATGACTCACTCCAACTCTGGTAGTTGATGGTCCCCACTTTGGAATCATTTTAGTTACTGGAGAGAAACATGTGAGTGATGAGAAACTGAACAGTGTGGATTGTGGTCCTCACGGCTGGAGACGGGAGGGAGAACCAGATCTGTAGCATTTTCCATAATCACTCTTTCACTGTATCACCTTGTCACATTCAAGCATGACCCTGACCACTGTAGACACTAAAAGACTTAAGACATGGATTCCGCCTTTTGTAGCCTGCATGGGGATGCTAAGCCATCAGTAGTCAGTTACCACATGGAGGGTGGACTGAAGGTCATGGTGGAGAGAGGGGAACAGATGGGGCAAACCAGATGGGGGATAGAGGTCACTCTTCCATCTTTCCATCTTATTTCTTTGTGTTGGCTCCTTGCTCAGCTCAGATCTCTTCATCCACCCTGCTTTTTTTTTGTCTTTCCATGAAAGTTGACAAACTTGATCTCAGAATTTCCTGAAACACATCTCCACTTTCTCCTTCTCTGTCGAGATGGCCCATCCTGTGGTCCTCACCTCTCAGGCAGGGCAGTGTCTTCTGGGGACTGGGGCTAAGCAGCATGGGTTGAGTTGACTTCTCAAGAAGGCTAAAGACCAAGAAAGACTCGTTCTTTGTAATGGTGGAAGAAGCTGGGCAGAGGCAAGAGTACACAAGAGATGCTTCCTGGGTCAGAGCCAGGAGAAGTAGGCACTAACTGACATCCAAGGTGTGGCATCAGTCCAGGGATGCAGTGTGTGTCTCTAGAGGAGCTGGCTGGCAGGTCAGAGAGCTAGGCTTTTGACTGCACAGGGTTTGGGAAGTCAATGGAATGGTGACTCAAGGAACCATCTCCAGGTTGCCAGCCACTCCAGGTGGTCCCACAAGTCATCCACAGGGGATTTCCACTCGGCTACGGTCTCCCTCATCCCACTCTGCCTCCTGATCTTCTTGCTTTGGACTGGGCTTGCCCAGGCACCAGGGCATCTGACCCTGGTTACGGTCCCCATGAAAATCCTGCTGTTGATGGCAGGGGATGACAAACTGAGGTGCGAGTTCAGCCAGGAATGAAATACAGCTCCACCTGTCCACAGGTGCTAGCTCCTGACCACTCAGGTATTTAAGGAAAGAGGTAGACTTGCATTGGTGAGCTGAGGCCTGCATACTGTGAAAAACCCACCAAACCATGCAACCATCCATAGGTGTATGAACTATACTTGCAAGCCCATGCAATAGAATAGTTTAAATCCCACTCACTCATTTAACCAACACTAACCCCAGAAACCTGCACTTTCTGTGAGTCAGGTAACCCAGGTCCTGTGGGCACAGAAGTGAAACAGACACATTCGGGACTAGGGAGATGTGAGAAAGAACAGTTCTAACCCTCTGAGAAGCCAACAGATCTGGTGTCCTTTTGACCTCAGGGGTGGTTTTTGGCTTGTGTGATGATCGCTCCATCTTCTCCTACTTAAAAACTACGGATTTGAGCCACCTCCTGAGGCCTTCTTGCCACTAAGGGCTTCATCTCAACACCCTGGTTGCAGAAATTATTTCAAGGATGCTGTGGCAGTTCACATCTTGTAGCATATCCTAGAAACCACAGTCACCGACTAATTGCTTCCAATAGCCTGATGAAAGCAAAACCCCAGTAGCTTAACTTAGCTTTAGTTTTCTAATCAATAAAATGATATTAGGTATCTGGCTGTACCAGATACTATGAGACCTATGAAGGTAAAATGAAACTGTTGGTGTCAGGGATTTGCCTTAATGGTAGAGTGCTTGCTTAGCAAGCACAAGGCCCAGAGTTCAATCCTCAGCACCAAAAATAAAAAAAAAGAAAGAAAAAGAAAAAAGGAAAGAAAAGAAACAGTTAATAGAAATGCATTTTGTAAAGTATAAGTCACTAGCAGAAACAAGGGCAGTATTAAGTTACAATTATCATCAGCACTTTTCCTAGATTACCCTTGAAATTTGGATAAAAGAGCAATATTAATTAACAAAGTTAATATTCATTTCAGCAGATCTAAGATCAGATACAAAGGGCATCTTGCAGCTTCCTGGTAAACTCGATGAAAATGAACACAGAATAACTTTGGAAACTCTTTATTAACAGGCAGGAAATAGACTTGCATGCCAGTTGGTGTAGAAAGAAGCCCTC
This sequence comes from Hystrix cristata, assembly GCA_004026905.1. Classification (NCBI taxonomy): domain Eukaryota; kingdom Metazoa; phylum Chordata; class Mammalia; order Rodentia; family Hystricidae; genus Hystrix; species Hystrix cristata. The sequence continues at coordinate 55,745 of PVJO010006325.1, read as the reverse complement.
AATGTTTAAAGCAATCTTGATCACACGTGTTATTTTTTAAAAAATTAAAAACATGGAAAATATTAATTCAATAAATGTTTACAGAAGGTCTACTAGTACTGCTTTCTGTGCTACAGATTCAGAGAAAATGGCCCAGTTGCTATTTCCAGGAACACGCAGCCCCATGAGGGACTGAACCATGTAAACAGATGAGCACCGGTGGGTGGTGAGAGTCCTTGAAGATGCGAACGCAATGTTCCCAGCTGCTGGCCGCCGCCTGAGGCCCAGAGGCTGGGAGGGCCAACCGGGAGGATGACAGGATGGGAGTCGGCATTCCCAGAGAAGGCTGGTCCACCCGGGCTACCATTCTGCATCTGGGCCAAGGGGAGGAAGGGCAAGGCGGGAAGAGCAGGTCAAGGTTGTGAGGTGGATTCCTTATTCCATACACAGGCCAGGGTGCCTCAGTCACCTTCTAAGCCCTAGGGTGGTGCAGGCCTGCAGGTGAGGACAGCCCTGGAACCAAGGACTCACACAACACCCCAGCCCTTGGTGAGTGACATCCAGAGTGCACACACATGAATCATAAAGGTCTGTCCCCTGCGCCAGCACAGTGTAGGAGATGCCCCAGCGTCACAGCAGCCCCTGCAGCCTGAACTCCAGGAGCATCATCCTCACTGTGAATGTGTGTTCCACCTCCTGGGGAGAAGCCTGGCTGTGTGAGGAGTCAGGCGGGACCCTCGAAGTGCGCATCCCTGGAACCGGAACCGGTAGAAAGGGTTGTGCTCATTGCGGCCCATGCCCACGAAGCCAGATACCCGCGCGTCCCGCAGTCTGCCGTCCAGCTACCCTCCTGGGACGCTCAGCTTTGGGAACCCCCGTGCCCAGGGTCCAGCACCGAGCACCCTGGGAACCACATGAGTGCTTGGACGCAGCCGGCCATGGCAGCCGCCTTGGGCTGCTGCAAATTGAGTCCCTCACCCTCAAGCACTCCCTGTTATCAGGAAGGAGCCTGATGATCAGTCATCTGCTACTGCTCCTTCCGGGGTTCCTGGTCCGACTACTGCAGCTGCTGCTACGGCAGGGCGCTGCCAGGAATACCACCGCTGCTGCGAGTACTGGAATACTTGCTACAGGCTGTTACTACCTACTACTACCATCACTATCGTTACTGCTGCTATTACCGCTGTCTTAGTCACCTTCCCATCTCTGCGACAAAATTCCCCACACCCACAACGTAAAGGAGGAAAGCTTTATTCTGGCGCATGGTCTCAGTCCTTGGTTGACTGGCTCCAAGTCAGAGGAGCATGGCGAAGGGATTGGGTAGAAGAAAGCTGTTCATTCCAGGAAGCCGAGAGAGGGAGGGGCTGCGGACAGGAAGGCACCCTTCGAATTCAGGCACACAGTGACACCAGCCGGTCCGCCCCCCTCACAGCACATTCAGCTCTGAACTCGTGGGTGGATCCCTGCGTGGGTGAGCACAGCGCCTCCACCATCCAATCGCCTTCTGACACTCCCGCCTCTGAACACGCGAGTCTCTGGGGGGACATTCTAGATCCAAGATGTAGCAATTGATGTTACTATTGCTGCTACTCCTGATCCTGTTCCTGCTGCTGCTACTACCACCGCTGGGGTGACCACCGCCGCTACTAGTCCGGCGATGCGGATGCGCCTCTGGTGCTAATAACACCAGCAGTAACGGGGCAGAGGCGGCTGTCACTGCCTCCGCAGCCACCGGTGCCATCCGTTTCACGCCTTGCTGACATACAGCAGTGTGTTTTGAGGAGCCACAGGTGTAGAGAGACAGACAGAGGTGAAACCGAGGAGTCAAGGAGGCACCGGGGGGAGGAAGCGGCCAGACCTCAGAACACAGTGTTGGGTCGTGTCTCGCAAAACTTTCCGCGGGGATCAAAATGAAACTAACGGGGCTATTTTCCCACAATGATACAATAAAAGCAACAAGAGCGTGATACGATCCTTTGATCTGGCTGAGTCATGATCTCTTTGGGATCTTTTGCTCATTTACAAAACCAGGACAATAAATACACCCTGCTCATCTGACCTCGGATATCCCCGGGGAAGGACGGGAAACAGCTCTTTTGGAAGTTGACTCATTGGTGCTAACAGAGGAAACTCCAGTCAAAGATATCCAGTCGTCCACATCTCCCTTGCCCCCCTTTGATGCCTCAGTTCCACTAAACCGTGCCCATAATATCAGCAGGCAGAGTTCCTGCCACTGCTCCTGATGGGGGACACAGACCTGGGGCCCTGCAGCAGCCGGGACCTTTCGGACACAGCAGGCACCCAGGCCATGTTTGGGAAGCATGGAGGTCCCAGGCCAGCCCCTGGTCCTTGGTGACCTCCCTGTTGCGTGGGATGTCTGGAGACCCTGCCCACTCTGGGATCCCAGGTGGGACAAAGAACATCTCATGTGTCCAGACCACAGATTGTGGGAACCTCTACCTATCTGCAGAAAAATCATGGAGCAAAGCCTTCCCCTTTTCCCAGAAGTCTCTATAAATTAATGTTTATTTTCTCATGTCAACATTACTACTCAGTATCACATTATTCTTTCTGAAGGACTCAAACTGCTGATGTTGGAAGCTGGGTCAATTTTTCTGTCACTTTTCTTTATTCTGTTGACTTCTTTCAGTCCATCTTCAGAACTAATACCACCTGAACCAATGTTTCCCTTCAGAATTTCAACTAAGTTACTCTTATTCTCAAGACACAAAACTTAGTGTATTAGAATGGGCTATGTTTTGCTGCAGAAATAAATCAGGCTTCATTTCAGTGAGTCGGAAACAGAAGGTTTGGTTTTGTTTTTCTTGTGCTGCACATCTATCTCAGCCTATCTTCGGGGTTTTGCCTCCTGTCCATTTTGTCAGCTGTTTGAACAGCAAAGCCTCAATTATTTGGCTTGTGGCCGGTGACTGCAGGACAGAAAAGGGAACACGGCAAATCACACACACACAGCAGTGTTCCAATAGCCCCACCCAGAGTGAGAAGTACCACGGCCTCTCACAGTTCCTTCACCAAGCAAAACAGGAGGCCAGGGCCACGCCTAACTCCAAGGAGGCGAGAAATGTCAAACTCACCTAGTGTCTAAAAGAGAAACGTCAGCACTGACAACAGCCACAGGACCCATGAAACACCCTCACCCTCTCCCCAAAGAAAGCCCCCAAATTCCACCCACAAAGCATTATGCACAAAAGCCAGGATTGTTAGGGAAAAGGAGGAATAGCTTAAGAACTAAGAAAGCAAAATTCCTGCCTCCCCTCTGCCCTGTCACCTAGTATCAAGAAAGTAGGACTGGAGGGAAACCCACATCGCCAGTGCGGGGGACAAGGGGGCCACACACAGATGGCCCAGTGGAGCAAACTGAATGCCAGGGCACATATTCTCAAGTCTGCTACTTGTGGGCCAAGGACTGTTCCCTACTTGTTCTCTGATTTGTGTTCTTGGAGACAGCTCCTTTGTCTACTTTTCCTTGTGGTTGTTGACTCTACCATCTGGGAGATTCTCTATTTTAGAGTATCCTCAATCACATTGAGCATGACCTTTGGGAATTGTGCACTCCCTAAAGTCTGAGAGACCATCTCAGCACATTTTTGCCCCTATTTGTGGGGGGTTTATAGTTCACTTTATGCCACAGTCCATCTTGTGTTCCTTTGACTTTATATGTATCACAACTACTTCATAAGCCCTGATCTACGTGATCTCTGGATGTCAGTAACCACACCCACTCCTTTTTTAGACATAACTCTGAGTTACGAAATGTCTTTATTTTCCCCCATCTCTCCGTTAGCGTTTCATGTAACTTGAGGTTATTAGCTTTAGCAAAAAAGCTATACATTTAGGCATTTCCCTGGAGCCTCTGAATCAAATTGAAAGAATTTACTGGATGCCACACTTTGAATGAACTGTTTCCTCTAGAGGCCTGGTAAGAGGTTTTCACAGAGTGAAACGGCACACCTTTTAGCCGATCCTTACTACCAAGCTGAGATTTAAATGCCTTTTTAAAAATATATTTCTCTATATTACTGGTAGTATTGGGGGCGAGATGTCATTCTCTTTAGAACACTGCACGCCCCTACATTTGTCAGCTCTCTCGAGTGTTGTTTGCAAAATGGCCAATTCTTTCCTGGATTCTTCACTCACTCTTTGCAGTGCTTTGCCAAACACACCAGCAATCAGCACATTCTCCTAACATTCTGTTTCCCAATCACTTTCCCTGGAGATCATAAGTTCCTCGAGATGGAAGTTTTACAAAACAAATATTTCATGGCAACACAAGGATCCCTGGAGCACAGCCTTGTTTAACCGCTTCGTTTCCACCCACTACGCCGCAACTCGGTCACTATTTTATGATTTTATCATGCCAAGTTTTGGGGACTGTTATTTGTTGAATCATGTCTCCTAGTGTTCAAATACTAAAGTCCTAACTTTCAGTGTCTTAGAATTTACTGGGAATTAGATTCTATTTGGAAATACCATCAGTGCAAGTATAATCAGATAAGAAAGATGAGAAAGAAAGATAAGAAAGATGAGGTTATCAATATGTCTGGTATCTTTATGAAAAGAGGGAATTGAGACAGAAGAACAATGTTCCATGAAGAAGAAAGCAGAGATTAGATCGTAGGATGAGCGTAGGGAAGCCAAAGATTTCAGCAAAGCAGCCTGGAGCAGATTCTCTCTGACTGTCCTCCAGTGGAGCCAATTGTACCAACAAACTGATTGTGAACTTCTTGCCTCCAGATCCATGAGACAATAAATTTCCATTGTTTAAGCTGCCCTGTTAATGGAACCTAGTTATGATATCTCTAGTAACCTAACGCAGGTACCATCGTCTGTTCAGGGAGCACACACTACAATGATGCTACCATCCTTAACACTCAGCACCTCTCAGTGAGCTAAGGCCGTGGAGTGTGTTTCTCACTCTCGTTGCTCATCAACCTAGATGAGGTGTTTGCTACACTTCGTGACATCGTCACTCAGAGACCCAGGCTGACCATGAGCAGAACACCTGGACCAATTTTAGTCCCTACCAGAAGAAAAAATTGGCAAATTGTACACTACCTCTAAAAATGTTCTGCCTGGGAGTGGAAAACATATTCCTTCAGCTCACACGTGATTAGTGAGACTGTCTAATTAATGTGCCGTCGTTAAGGGGGTGGGAAGGGAACTGCCCTGTGGGTCCACAGTGCTGGACGTGCCCAGAGACAATCTTAGCTTCTGAATATCTGGTCTCCTTGACTCGGAATAAGAAGCACTTTGTAGATTTTGTTTTTCTTTGAATCTCTTTTGAAAACTGTGCATGTCTGTGATTCTCTAATCCTAGTACATGTGTGTCCTTAATTTAATTGGTACACACATCCTGAAATGTCCTGTTTGTCAAAAACTGCTGTGTACACTGCCTCATTACAGTCAAGCAACTGCCGAGTGTCTCTCCTGTGTTCTGTGGAAAAGGAAATTTACATGTGGGGAGTCCCGATAACTCTTCAAAGTTTATTGTTAACATTCACGTTCGGGTATGGAGCCTTCTGATTGGGTTTCCATAACATTCTGCTTGTCAGTAATGAGAACATCTTTTCACGGATTCACAACTTAATCATTCTGTGATGGCATCTTACCTATTAGCATTGCCCGGCAAATCATTTGTTCTTTCACTCTGGCTATCTTGCAGCAGGCATTTTTGGAGACAAAAATTAATAGAGTGGAGCTTCTCAGAGCACTGGATATGCTTCCAAGAGGTGTTTCCTCTGACAAAAGCATCACACCAGTCTTTGAAGGGGAATACATACTTTTTGATTACTCTAATTTAAAATGCATTATTTTTACCAAGAACATGCATTGGTACATTGTATACATAATGATCATAATCAACATGGTTATTTTGTACCTGTACATGATACATCTTGGTTTTCCCCCCTCTTCCCCGCTTCCCCTCCCCTCCCTTCCATTCACCCACCCCTCCCTATTTGCAACAAGTGTAGCTACACTTTACCATTCAGGATTTAAATCATCGAAGGATTTACATACCACGCCCACTCAATGATCGATGTAGACTGGGACTAGATGTCAGACAACTTTAAACCCGCTACTGAGGAAAGATCTTCTTGAATTGAAAAGGAGATTGCTTGAATGTCATAGTTGTTTTCTGCTTTGGAACCCGGGAGATGTAGGGTTACTTTAGTACCTACTGATTCCTTCTAAGCATGACTGGAAGTCCTGAAGATTTTTTGTCTGATACAAAACTTATGTAAACACAGGGTCCTGTCTGGAGATTAGGGGGCTTTGTCACTGAAACTCAATACCGTAAATATGTAGATTGATAAAATGACTGAGCGATCACACCCTGTTCCATTGTGTGTGATTAGAGTTCAGCCTGCAGGGAGCCCACCTTTCCCCTCGCTGATGAGGTCTTGGGGGCCTTGTTATTTCTTCCTATGTTATCACGACCACAGTGGCTCTCAAGTGGCTTACTGGGGCATGAGGTCATTCTCCATAAGTCTGAGCTCTTTAAGAGCTGTGTTAGTCAGCTTTCCACTCCTCTAACAAATAGCTGATATAAATCAACGTATAAAGTGGGAAGACTTATTCTGGTTTACGATTTCAGAGAGTCGAGTGCATGGTTGCTTGGCCCCTGCTCGCCTCATGGTGACCGGAAAGCAAAGAGAGAGACAGAAGAAGGGGCTGGGATCCCAGGATCCTCTTCAAGGCATGCCTTGCCCTGCACAGCCTAATCTACTCCCTAGTCAACCCCCAAGTTTCCTATACCACCCAGTAGCACCACAGGCTGGCACCAAACCTTTCACACAGCAGCCTTTGGGGATATTTAACAGCAGGGCATTTCTGAATCTTGTCGTGTACACTGGTTTTTACCAGAACTAGAAAACCTCCACTTCTTCTACCAGTATCTCCAGGATAAAGCAAGGCAGCACCTTAGTTGGCAAATTAGTAGATCAGAAGAGTTTAGCAGGTGCCAACAGGAAGAGCAAGGCCAGCTGACGTCCAGGGGAAGGAGAAGTGTGTTTCCTGGAACAGACAAGACAGCGAGATCCTGGGAGTGAATGTCTGAGTGTGGACCATGATGCAGTATCTGAGGGTTGCCAAGCAACGGATGCCAGGACTTTGAAAGCCTCTTAGAGCAATGCTACACTGTATTGTTGTGGATGAGCTCTTCTCTGGTTCATTTAACCCCTTCTCGTGTACGGGAGAAAAATCCAATAGCTGAAAGTCACACTGTAAACACACTGTAGAAATGAAGCCCTGAGTTACAAAATTATGCATGTTTCATTTATCTATTTTATGATGGGCAGTGTTAAAAACCAATTAATAAAATGAATGCTTAGGTAGTAGGAGGAACTGATAAACCCCCTAAACAAACACTGTATCTGGTACTGTCTGTCGGGTGCAGTATGGTTGATTTTCTGTTCCAAAACTAGACCACATAGATATGAACCATTTCTGCCAGTGTTTAAAGAGTTGAAACCCAGAAAAATCATCCATCTATTGTGGCTTCTAAAAACATGTGAATTTGCCAGCCACTTTCATCTCCACAGTCATCCTTGAATCATGAGGGCCTTTATAGGGTGTGAGCGCGTGGGTCGTGGACAGATGTTCTGCCATTTTCCCATTTTATGTTTTCACACTTTCTTGTGTAGCAATCAGTGGCACCAGATGTTCAACTGATGGCTTTTGGTCCACTGTGGAATTGTGTTGGAGTCAGAGTGTTTGGGTCACAGAGACCCAGCCGCTTTATGTAGTGGGTTGTCTCCAACTCTTCAGCCCTGCTGGTAATCACAGAATAGCACATGCATCCATAAAATATATCTTCTGGGGATAAAGCCCTCAGTAAATCCAAGTTTTATATTTCAACCAGCTGAACATAATCACAATCATCTAAAATTAAGTTAAAGTAGCTCTCCAGTACTGATATGAGGCCCAGATTCCTCGACTAAATGTTCTAATCCCATAAAAACCTTGTCCTTGATTAGTTCTTGGTCCTTATTCTTCTTCTCACGATCAATAGGCATCGACTGCAGGTCTGGGCTGCAGACTGAGGGTTCACCTTTCTAACAAATTCTCTGGGGATGCTGGATAAGGGGTCCCTACTTTGAGACTTTTTGTGTGAGTGGTGCCTGAGCTGGGAACTCTGTGTACCAGGCCTCACCCCAGCAGTTTCCAGGGGGAGTCCTGGTGGTCTCCCCTCCGTGTTTTCTCAAATTGTAACAAAGCCATCACACTACCATTTCCTGAATGCTTTTGGTCCGCTGGGCCCCTGTGTACTGTGTGGCTGCTTTGACCATCACCCAGGGCGATGTACCAGGACACAAACGGAATAGAAGCAGGGCCAGGCTTTGAACAGCTTAGGGATCCATGTGTGACACACACCCATCAGCTGGACAGAGGCCATGGTCTTGGGCGGACCCAGGTGATGAGTTCTGAGTCCTGTGAGGCTGGGGGATGAACAGGATGAAAAGAAGAATTCAAACACAGAAAAAGACCAAAGATGTGGCTCTGTGTTATTAACTCCACAGACATTTCCCCTGTATTTAGTACCTCTGAGTGAGACCAGGCAGTAAGACCAAGCTCCCACCCCAATGGGACTCACGACCAGTGAGCGGTGTGGTGACACACATGAACGCTGGGAGCTTGGACCTTCAGGGTCCAGAAGAGGCTGCTGCTCCCCTTCCTGCACTCCCATCTGCTCCTTCCCCAGGCCCCTCCCATCTCCACAAAGTCTACCTCCTTTTTTCCCATCATCTACCTTTTACTCAGTTCTTTAAATTATCTATACTTAGGGTTTCTCGTGCAGGAGAAACCATGTGATAGTTAATGCTCTTTCGTGTTTCTTCTCATGCAGCATTCCGCTCCTGGTCATGGGAATTTCCCTCGTCAGCCAGGTAGGGCTCCCATTTGCAAAGTACAATAACACTTCACCCATCAACACTGGAATTCGTGGGTAAGATGCACCCCACAAGCCTGGCCCAGGCTATAAGGAAGGCTCATGTGGATCTTTCCAAACCCCAAATAATCTGCATCTCAATTCACGTGATGTGGACAGCTTTTCAATGCACAATTCAGCGTTTCATTTCAATGCAGCCTTTTAATAACTGATGTCATTCTTTTACTTGTTCAGTTCTTGTGTTCTAGACATTTCTCACTTCTGGTTTCTTGGGCTCCATTTAGATGTTAGTAATTTGGAAGAACGGTGACAAAGTGAAGACATCCTAAATATCTCAGCTTGAGTCTCTCACCTCCCTCACCCTCGAATCACGGCAAAGCAGAGTCTGTCCATGCTGATGCCCGTATCTCTTTAGGTGCGGGGCTCTGCGCTCTCCCAAAAGTTAAGAGTTGAGGCCTGTAAGCTTGTTACAGAGAGTAAACATAAAGCAGAACGCCCACAAAAACCACAGAAGCCTTTCTCTGAGAAAAAGAAGGAAGGGGAGCATTTTTACAATGTCAGGATGTGCATTCTTTGAAAAAAAAATTGCCTTAGGGATGTAATAGAGAAAACACACACAACTTCATGCTAAAATGGACAGAGAACTTGAATGCTCAGGTTTAACTTCTAAATTTATTGTCAGCGGCCTTTATGATTGTGCATTTTCTTCTTCCTGAGATTATTTACTTCACATACAAGCCAAATGGCTGAAACACATGAGGTGTAAGCTAAGTCTAGCAATTAAATCTCTAAAATTTCTTCAAGGAATGTTTTTACATTAATTAGATTTTTTTTGTCGTATTAGGATTGAACCCAAGGCCTTGGCATGAAGCAACATCCTCAGCTTCTTTTCACCTTTTGAGACAGGGTTCTTGTTAATTTCTATGTTGTCCACACTGAGCTTGAACTTGCGATCTTCTTGACTCGGCCTCCTGGAGCCAGCGTGCCCAGCTTACATGTAGACTTCATATACTTACCTTTAACTTTCACGGGCTGAGGCGTTTGCTTATATATTTACATTTACCTATGCATGGTTTATACAGCTTTTTTTACCTCTTCAGTGTCCTCTTGTGTCCTGTCCACACACAGAGCTGATGTTAGTCTTGTCACATGTAGCATTTACACACAAAGTGTGCAGAGGGACCTAGCTAGAATGTACCTGGCTTTTCCCCCATTGCACAGCACTTAGCCATTTTCCACGGGCGTTGCTTAAATTCTATTAATGGAATAGGTTAAAATGTGCTTCACAGGATAAAGAGGGTGCTGCCGTATCTGATAAGGTGCTGGGTAGCCAGTGATCTCATAATTCATCTGGGGAAAAAATGCAGGAGGAGAAAGGAAAGTGTTACTCACATGAAATGTACCAGGCAACGCTGTTCTTTGCCTGAGCGCTCTGTGCTAAATGCGCCCTATCCTGATGAGGCCAAGCAGAGCTGAAACTAAACAGGACAGGAAAAAAAAAAAAAAAAAAAAAAAAAAAAAAAAAAAAAAAAAAAAAAAAAAAAAAAAAAAAAAAAAAAAAAAAAAAAGAAGAAGAGGAAAGAAGAAAAGGAAAAAGCTCAGATAGTCTTTAGAAAGACTCTAAAATGAGCCGTAGGTGATAATCCCCTGGACATTAGCAGTGGACTCCAAACAACAAACAGAGATGGACAGGACAACAGGAAGCTGGCACTGGACTCTTGGAACTCAAGAGGCAGGACAGATGCCACCCAGCCTCTGTACTTGCAGGACGCCGTAAGATTGGGGCCTCTTCTGTCGGTGGCCACATCTCCTTGAAAGTAAAAGCCCCCAGTGTTTCATCTCAAGTCCTCAGTCTCCAGCAATCTCTTCCTCCCTAGTCCTGACACCGGACAGAAGCCCAGAACTGGCCCCTCCCTTCTTCTACATCCACAAATGCTCTCCTTGGGTAGAGCAGGTTTGGCCCTTCTGGTTTCGGTTTGGCCTTCCACCTGTTTCCGCCTGCACCCACCCTACATGCCCAGGACCTGGGGAGGCCTGAAGACGCCTGCCTCCCTGCCTCCCTGCCTGTGCCCCAGGGAGGCTCAGCAGTTCCGGCCCTAAGTCAGCTCATTCATGCCCTTCCCTCTCCCAGCGCTCCTCTCACAGCTGGACTCCTGGCCTGGCTAAATCTGCAGCATCTGCTCCCAGACTCCACCTGTGCGGGCCGTGTGTGTCCTCACGGCCTGGCCAGCGGAGAGGAGGGAAGTGAGTCAGCCTCGGTCTGTCAGACAGGCCCGTCTCTGGCTGCTCATGGAGCAGGGGCATCCCCAGACAAATGCACAGGGGTGAAGATTTCCAGCACAGACCAAAGCTGCTCCTGTACCTTGTATCTGGAAGCTACTCAGATGCAGGGACAGGACAGGGCTCACCGTGCAGCTTAGGCAGTGAGGAGGAAGGCGCTACTCAAGATGTGGCCAGCCGGGCAAGTCGAGGCTGCACGTATGTTAGGCATATCAATTGTCTTAGGGAAATCAGTAAATACCAGTGAGCTGGCATCACCAAGGTCCAGCGCTTAATCTACAAACACTCAAAGATTTTTGGGTGTGCAATTTTTCAACTCCTCCACCAGAGTGTCAGGTGAAACCTCATAAAATCATAACAGAAACCAGCTGTATAAGGACGCCTGGCATGTCCACATCCCTGCTCGGCTTGGAACCCGGTGAGCAACACGTCCTGGGATCCAGAGCACTGGCCCATTGACACCTGGACTCCCCCAGGGAAGACCAAGGACGGAGAAAGGGAAGCCATGCAGGGTGGGGAGCCAGTCGGCCGGAGGTCAGGCGCAGTTCAGCGCGAGTTGAAAGCGAAGACTCCGGGCATTTATTACCTTATCGGAACAAGTTATCTGTTTCTAAAAGACCGATGAGCTCATTTTTATGATCTCGCTGTTGACCTTCAGGCTTCCCATGAGAACTTAATAAAAAGCCCATAAATAAACGTTTATCTATGTCTCTAGCATAATCCAAGGCTTGGTTGAGCCGGACGTTACATTAAAAATTAATTTCTATATGTCTGAGTAATTAAGAATATATTGCCACTTAGGTGAGTAATACACACATGAAAAGGACATTTTATGCTCCGGAGATTTAACAGACAAGCCTAGGAGACTCATATTCTTATTTAATACACAACCATATGCAATGTGTAAGCAGAGTGCTAGAATGTGCAAATATAAATTATACTCTCTTCCCTTAAAATATAAATTGAACTATGGCAATATGACTTTCTAGAATCTCTGCATGTGACAGTTTCTAGTCCTCATTTCAATATTTTTGTATTTTTTTTACACTACTGAGGATTGAGCCTTAAGCAAGCATGCTACCAGCAAGCCACATCACAACCTCTTTTTAAAAATCTGATTTTGAGACGGTCTTGCTAAATTACCCAGACTGCCCTCCAACTCATGATCCTCCTGCCTCAGCCTCCCGAATGACTGAGGTTACAGGTTTGTGCATGTTATTTCCTGACAAAATTCAGGGAGGAAAAAAATAGTTGCTCTTACCGTATTGCTGATTTCTAAGTTTTAAGCCAGAAATTTTATCAAAGATGACATGATAAGAATTATGCATACTACACCAATGTAACATTCTGGTTTTGAGCTCACATTGTGGATCTGTGGAAGACACAGCCAAGAAGGTGAGTGACTAGCACATGGGTGGAACCTGCTGTCTTGCCACCTCCTACAGGAGGGGGAAAATCCTTAATGATTTCAAAATTTTAGAAGTCTGAAACAATCAGATTTGCATTTCTGACTTGATCCCTTTTTGATCGTGGGCACACTTTTTGTGTATTGCTGGACTCTACTGGGTAATTTGAAAAGGATTTTTGTGTCTAACTACACAGAAATATGTTGTATACTTTTAAAATTCTTGGTGTTTACCTGGTTCTGATATCAGTACTGGGCACACAGAATGAGTTGCAAAGTTGTTCACTCCTTCTCTATTTACTGAAAAATTATGTGTCTCGCGGTGTGTGTTCTTTCTTAACTAATTGATAGAATCTACCAGCAAGGCCATATCGATCTGACTCCTGATTTGTGAGAAAGTGTGTAACCAGACATTCAACCTCATTCATAGGCAAAGGGCTACCCAGATCTAATTAATTCTCTTGAATAAGTTGTGGCAATTTGTACATTTTTTTAAAAATTGCTCATAGGAGCAATGGCTAAAAAAAAAAATTAAGTTTCCAGGAATAAAAACAAAGTACATCTGATTTATTTAAACAACAACTAAATCTTTAAAAATGTGTTCAGGGCTGGGGATTTAGCTCAGTGATTAGAGTGCTTGCCTTGCAAGCACAAGGGCCTGAGTTCGATCCCCGGCACCAAAAAAAAAAAAAAAAAAAAGTGTTCATTTCACTGAAGTTGTTGGATTTTTTGACATATAGTTGTTCATAATATTCCTGTATCATTTGAAGTCCAGTGAAATTTGTAATGATGCCTCCTCTTTCATTCTAATAGAGTGATTTCTATCTCCATTCTTCATCCATCCGGCTACAAGTGTGTTGATTTTAATTGTTCACTTGAAAGAAGCACTTTTCAAGTCTGTTGATTTTTCTAATTGATTGTATTACTCTTTTACCAAACAAGACAGAAATAGCAAATAGAGACAGATGAAAGAGAAAACTAGCTAATAGTTTTATGTTTACTTTGAGCTGTTTTCTGCTGTTCTGTCATTATTCCTTTCCTTATTATTTATTCTGGGAATACTTACTCTTCTTTTTCCTTGTAAGGTATAAATTTAAGCCATTATTTGGGACATTTTTTTTCTACTATAAATTGTTTAAATCTATATAGTTTTTTGAAAACCATGTAAGACAAATCGCTTATTTCTAAATTTCCACTTGTTTAAAATGTATTCTAATTTGATTTGTCTGTTTGAAAAACATTATTTAATTTCTAATGACTTGAGGGTTTTCTAGAATTTTTCTATCATTTCGGATTAATTCTGCTCTGATCGGCAAATATATTCTGCATTATTTGTCTGTTTCGCCGAACATTCTGCAAATACTCGAGAACAGGCCCTCTGCTGTTCCGGAGCCAACATGCCCTGAATGTCATTTAGATCAAGGTCAGTGACAGTGTTGTCCAGGCAACTACGTCTCTTCTGCTGGACCCCGTTTACCCCATTACTGAAATGGGGAAACCTCGTCCTCAGTATAAGAATGACACCACGCACACCCCACCCAGAGCCCCCAGATTTGCACTCAGCTGGAGAGAGAACAACTAGGCCAGTGGCCAGTGATGGCGAACGTTTTAGAAACTGAGCACCCGAATTGCAACCCAAGCCCACTTGTTTATCACAGAGTGCCAACACTGCAATTAAACACGAATGCTAAAGTTTTAGTTTAGAGAAAGACCACTCATACATCAACATCTTTTGTCTTAAAAGAAAAACAACACACGTGCCATGGGTTCGCTGCCACTGAACTAGGTGGGCATAGGGGGCAGGCTCTGTGGCACGAAGAGGGCGGAGGCCCTTCCTGCTGTTGGGGATGCAGAAGTAGAAGGCAAAGAACAAGGTGGGCTAAAGCTGGCCCAGTTTCTTGCTAGGTGTCATGTAGGATAGAAGAAATAAGGGCGGGCAGAAAGGAGGCAAGGAAAACTTTAAGTTTAAAATTGGACTTTTAAGGAAAACTGCAGCTTCAGGACACAATCAGTTACCAAAGTTTACAATGATTTTTTTTTTCCTTCCAGGAAGCTCATTCCAAAACCATATTCCAGGGTTCTCAAAGATATATAAGCCTACAAATCGGCCCGTGTCTTTATCAGGGAATGCAGCTCCCGATTTTCCTCTTAAGAGCCCCTTCCTCAAGGAAGCAGCCTTACGAGGCAGCAGCGACTCCCTCAACTTCACACATGCGAATCGTTTGCGCTCTAACCCAGCCCACTGCATGGAGGGCCTGAGGGACAGCAAGACATACATCCAGTGTTGCCCATCTGGGAGACGCCACCAGGACCAGCCATAACACACCTCTTTTAGTGAGAGCCTGTCTTCTATTCGTTCTGACCGTGGACATCTTTCTGTCTAGCAAACCGTTCTGTGTTTCTCAATGATATGTCCAGTCATTCTTTTGTGTGACATAAGTCAAGACCTACAACCTGTTACATGGGTGAGTAGCTGAGGTCCCCATCTCCGTGGTGAAGACCTCCCGAGGTCCCACCTGGTGACGGGTGGAAACCTACCTGGAGAGAGCAGGAGAATTCATGGTTATTGTTTCGGGGCCTTGTGAATCTTGAAAATATCAAACAAGCACATGAAATTTTTGATCCCATGGTATCTTTGCTGACTTTTGTATTCAGTTACCAATTTGTTGGAAGGCTCCAATTATAATTTTAGAATTGTCTCTTCCTTTGATCTGCATCAACTTATATTTCATGTACTCCAAATCTTTACTGAGTACATACATATTTAGGATTCTTATATCTTCCTTGTGTGCTTTTGGCAGAGGAATAGATATATAGATGAATGTAACAGAAAAGAGAATTTAGAAATGAATTGACACAGGTATGTCTAGTTGGTTTGGGGCAAGGTGCAAAAGCAATTTAAATAAATAACTTCTCAGCAAGTGTACTGAGACAATCAGACATTCACAGATGACAAAAAGAAAGAAAAAAGAGAAGGAAGAAAAGAGAGAGGGAAAAGAAAAGAAAAGAGAAGAAAAGAACCTCACCATTAACTTTATACTTCATGCCAAAATTAATTCAAAATGGATTAAAAACTTGAACATTAAATGCAAAGCTACATTTTGTGGTTGCAAGGACATAGAGCTACCATTGAATTATTCCTTTTTCATGTTTTCTGTTCTTCATTCTTTGTTCTTCTTTTCTTACCTTCCTCTTGGTGTTTTGTCCATAATTTAGAATTGCATTTTATTTACAGTGTGCTGAGTATAGTCTTTGAATTAAAATATACAACATGACCTCCCACTGCCTGATAGTTCCAATTTTCACAACCCCAACTGAAGGGAATTTGGTTCTGTTGGGTGCCTTTTTCTGTCTTTCCATCAGGTACCATTATACTTTTTGCTTCAACTATTTAATGTAACTGCAGAAGCTCCTGGGGATTAGGCCGAGCTATTATTTTTACCCCTATTTCGCACATTTCCGACAGTTTTGGATTATTCCCTCTACAGCTCTAAGCTTCCTTTGTTTTTTTTCTTTTCTGTTTAGAGAACTGCCCTCAGCCATTCTTCAGAAGCAATGCCCATTCTCCTTTGTCACAGAACTGCTTACTTTCTCTTCATTCCTGCAGAGCGTTTTGCAGGAATTAGAATTCAGCTCCACAGTTCAGGATGTCTCTTTCCTTCAGTGCTCAGCAGTACTGTACCGCCTCCCGCGGGCTCCTGAGGGCTTGGGCGAGAAGCCCCCTGTCATCAGCTGGTGTCTTTAAGCCACCCCCACCCCTCTGCACACATTTTCAGAGGCTTTCTTTGCCGTTAGTTTTGGACTATTATTTATGACGTGTCTCTGAATGATTTATTTGGGCTTATCCTGATCAAGATCGTTCACCAAAATTAGGAGGATTTCGGCCACTATTTCTTCGAACTCCTCTTTCGGTCCCACTTTCTCCTCCCCTTCTAAGACTCTTATCATGTGAAAGTTAGCTTTAAAAAAAATCGTCCCATAAGTTGCTGAAACCTTATTTTCTTTTCAATCTATTTTCTCTCTGCTGCTCAGATTAGGTAATTTTATTGATTTTATTGATTTGGGTCCTCAAATTTGCTAACTCCATCCTCCATCATTTCCAGTCTGCTAGTGAGCTCGTTCAATAGAGTTTTTCTTTCCTGTGATTTGATTTTTTTTCAGTTATCAAATTGCACTTGGTTTTTTCCTGTGACTCACTTTTTTGTTGAGATTTTCCACATTTTAAGTTTATTTCGAGAAAACTAGTCATTGTGCTTTTTAAAGAATTTATATTTTCACAGCTTTGAGATCCTTGTCAAGTAATTCAAGCTTCCAACTGACGTTTCAGTTGGTCTCTTTTTGATTTATACTGTAAGTTTCTTGGTTTTGCATATAATAAGTAACTTTCAATTATATCCTGAAATTTGGCTCCTTGTTCTTTTAAACTGGAGGCGCAGACTCCTTTCTCTCTGTTGAGGAATTCTACCAGCGCTGCGTCACTGAGCTCAGCTTCCTTTGGTCCCAGTGACAGGCCCCAGCACAGCGGGACTCAGCTTCCTGCCTGTCCCTGCAGACCCAGCTCTGGCGATGTCCTTCTGGCAAGCAAGTGGCATCATTCCCTCTACCTCGTGTACTCTGAGTCAAGGCCTGAGACCCGCTCCCTGCTGGCCACTAAGGGAAAGGGGATGGGGACGTGGGTGCCCCCGCTGCATGCTCTGCCTTGCTGACGCTGGTGGGAACTGGGACTTAGCTGCTCTTGACCCTGCTCACCCTAAGAGAACAGAAGGAAGATGCTGGCGAAGGCCACCTGTCCCAATTCAGCCATGCTTCTTGGGGTAGAGGGAGTGAGATACCAGGGTCTGGAAATATATGCCAGAACCATGAGAGGTGTAATTAGTAATGCTTTCTGGAACTTGTCTGTATACATCAAATGTACTCTAAATACTTACATATTTCCCTGAAGTGTGTGTTTCCTGAAGTATGTCCTAATATATAATCCAGAAGAAGAGCAATGTGATATTCCTAGAGATGGCCATTATAGAATAAAATGTAATGAAAGATGAGATACGTACAACCTTACAGATAATGTTTGGGTAAATTAGTTAATCTACAAAATTAGATATGAAGTCATTAAAATCTACAAAAAAGTTTTTATGTTTATTAGTATATGCTTGCTGAACATAATAACCACATTTCTCGTGGGGAGTCGGTCCAAGTTCAGGATATATCTTTGTTCTTTTTACATCCCCTTCTCTCCTCTTCCTCCCCCACCATCTCTAGTTCCCTCTCCCATTTGCGAAGGACCTATCTCCATATTTCATATCATCTATTTGTGTGTGTGTGTGTGTGTGGCGGGGATCAAACTCAGGGCCTTGTGCTTCATATCATCTATTTTTATTTTGCACTTTGAATTATTTGTATTTAGGGTTTCTCATGTAAGAAAAACCATGTGATATTTAAACTTGTGTGTCTGGTTTCTTTCACTTCACATTATGGCCTCAAGGTGCATCCATCTGCCTACAGATGGCTCAGAATCACTTCGTCTCTTGTTTCCCCATCTCTAAAGGGAGCCCTGTGCCTTGAACCCAGGAGAGGGATTCGCAGAAAGCTTTATCGTAGCATGATAAATACTCATGTTACAATGTTAATTGAAAGTAACCAATATAACATTTTTGTTCAGTAATGATTTCTAGCGAATAAAACTGCATATATTCCTGTTGAACTGTTTTTCATTGTTTTTTAATTTTTTACCTGAAAGCAACAATTTTCCTTCAGCTTTGTTAAGGTATAATTAATAAATTTATATATATCTCTCTCTCTACAGTGTATAATGTGATGTTTTGATATATGTGTACATTATGGAAACACTGAATTGAATTGATTTGTATATCCACCACCTCACATATGTTGTTTTTAAAACCAGCAAATTTAAGTGATTCAACCTGATACACACAACCTGAAACTGATTACAAAAAATATGTAAGCGACGGGCACAAGTAGTAAGTAGAAATATCAGCCTGGGTTAGCTAGGTTTCTCCATGTTCCAGCAAAGTCCCAGCAGATGATGAAATACAGGGTTATCTCTTGCTGCATGCCCGTGTGGGTGAGGTGAGGCTTCTCTCCTCTGGATACTCACAGGAGTACAGACAAGGAGGGCTGAATCAGTGGGCCTCCAAAGAGACACCACCATGTCACACAAGAGCCCTGCAGTGCCCACCAGGAGGGGAGGACAAGCAGCCCTCCTCGCTGCACAAAATAAAACATAAAACCAGCTCTTTTCCTACGAAGAATCATACAGGAACGTGTTTTGAAGCAAGTATTTTGAAGAAAACCACTTTGTTGATCTCGTTTCTATAAACATTTTCAGTCTGCTCTGTGTGATCAGGCTGAGGAACACAGCCTCCAACTACAGATAATCCCTCTTCTCTGTATCAAAGAGCCTTAAATGACCTCCAGAACCCTGGTATGGCTCTACAAAGCATTCCTAAAAGAGCAATACCAGGCCAATCCCATGACTTGATCCCCGAAATGATAACCAGTCCACCTCCGCATCTTAGAACTAACACTGACCATTTCAACTGAAATTCTCCCTGAACTTTACAAGCCTCAAGCACTTTTAAGAAATAGTATGGTACATGAATAATATTCCCATTCCTGGCAATTTAAATTTATTATACAAAGGTGACAATATGGTTGGTAAACCCACATGCTTTGTACTTCGTTTAAACTTGCGCCAATTTACTCTGATTATGGTAATGAGAAAGCTGAGCCTATGTTGGTATTTTCTATCAGTGGAAAGTTTCTTTCTTTTCTGGGCAAGAAAATATTAAGTTAGCTGTTGAGAAAAGACATGCTCCAACATTGCCCAACCCGGGAGTTCAAACTTGTCGAAACTCCTTTTATTGTATGTTAGAATGCCTTTTCGGAGCCAAAAGTGAGGTGAATAAAATTTCTGGCAAAGACGCCAGCGGTAAGGTGGGTGTAGTCCTGACCTCTGTGCCTGGCATTTCGCATCAGAAGCTTCAGTGTGTCCTGTTTCCTTGAGTCAGCATCATGTCAGGCTAAAGAGAAAATAATTTGTTTTCTTTTATTCTTTCTGGACTGCTGGAGGCCTCATAAGCTGTGCTGAGTTGCCCGTGTGGCCCACGGGCTTTGGGGAACAAAAAGACTTACAGAGGGAGAAGTGCAGGATTATCCTTGAGGCAGATGAGTGCCTGTCAGCACCAGGAGACTGCGTTGGGTGGTCAGCAGGACACCAAAGGCAAAGAGATTGGACGGTGTCTAAAACCAGAGCGAGGACTTCTCGTAAGTGAGGTTGTAATAAAATACATACGAAGATAAGGGCAGATTCGGTGGACGGTTTGACAACTGTTGAGGGTAGCAGGCAGGGTGAGACGAGTTTGGCAACTGCAAACTCCACCACAGTCTGTTAGAGTTTAAATATACTCTATAGTCCCCACTTTACGATTGAGGAAAATAATTTTAGGGCTTAAATCCTCAGTTTTTACAAGCAAAATAGTAGATCTGAAATTTTAACCTATATTTCTCTGACATCAAAGTTAATAATGGATGGAGAGAGAGAGATAGATGATAGACACATACGTGTTTCCATGGGCATAGGGTTTATGGTTAATGAAAAAGAAAAATTAGGAATGTATCTAACATGCTACTTTTATATACACTGTGAGGTAGAGAATCCAGCCTAAGTTTCTTCCTAATAAATCTCCAGCTGTGTGTTGCAATATTTTAAAAATAAAATGACATTTTGTTATTTAATACATTTCATATATATTTTATGCACATTTCTGGGCATTCTGTTCTATTTGATTTTGCTTCATATATCTGTAGGCATGTCAGTGTCATATTCTTTGACATTGGATTTATATATTTTAATAACTAAGAAGGTAAGAGTTTACTGATTCACTCATTATATTGATACTCTTGGTACTTTGCTATTCCTTTTCTGGGATAAAATCATTATATTCAATTTTTAATATGGTATTTTAGTTAAATGTATGAATGCATTTTTAGTTTCTATGAAATTTATGTTACTTTTGAAATAAGAATGTCTAAATCTTCTACTATGAGAAAATGCAATACCTTTTTATATAGTCACTTCTAATTTCTTTGTCCTCAAACTAGATTGTATAGAATTTTATCTATTTTTAAAAATTTTTCAAGTAGATCATTATCATTGCTGTTCAAATTATTGTTAAAGGTTTTATGGTATTTTAAAATTTGGTTACTTACCAGCCCAATTATTTAAATAAAGGATGACCAAAAATTGCATATTTTTTCATTAATTTTTACAAGATAATATAACAGGAAATATAAAAATGAAAATTTTATCAAACTTATTCAGTACAAGAACTGACTGGTTGAAATGACAGCTGCTGGAGGCTGCTCGGGATAGTCAGTACATAAAGAAATGGGCTGTACAAGTGATGCTCAAGATAAACTGTTAAGTGGTTAAGAGAAAAACCAACAATTTCTATCTCCATCTGTGGAAGTTGTACTGAATAATTTTAATGTACAAATACAGTAAAGCTGTAGCAGAGCCAAAACTGACAAAGCTATATTTTTATCATGTGTGGTATAATATATCACTTAATAATCATATACTTAATAAGCTATATAAATGAGAAAGAACTTCAGTAGTAGTGCTTTTATCCTAAAAATCTGTGAAAATATTTCAAAACAAGACAAGAACCTAAAAACCATTACTTTAAAAATATACATAGCTCGACTGTTTACAATTGAAAATATTCTGGCAAGTTATGGCATAAGAAAGTCAATAATAAATTTATGGACTTTGGAATATTTATCATACATTAATATAAGATTAATATATAAAATATGAAAGAACATATGCAAATTGATTTTTTATAAAAAGATAAATAGAACTATTGACACATAATAAAATTAGGAAAATAATAAAATAGCAGATGCAAATCCCCAATAAATTTTGTAAAATATGCCCCTACTTAGTGATTTTCAATGGAATGTAGATTAAAGTTATGGTGGGATATTATTTTGCATCATTCCCACTAGCAAAATATTTCTGAAAAGATGATCAGGGCCAGAGAGGAAAGTTAAGAGAAGGTGATAATGAATAGATGGGATCAAAGTATGTCAAAAAGACAAAAATCAAAATTTTTCAATCACAAAAAGTATTTTTGAGCGGTATCTTTTGAAGGGACAGATGAAAATGGAGATTATAACTCTTGCGTTTACTGAGTAGAGCCGAATACCAATAGCAATCTGAAATATCACTGAAATTGTAAAAAAAAAAATATGTGTAACGTACTCTACTTGGAAAACTGCTCCTCAAAATTAAAAATGCCTTTGTATAAATAGCAGTTTATATATTTAATACATAGATCATATTTATGTAGCTATTATTTGTGTATATGATCATATGTATAATTATTATAAGCAATACTATAATATAATAAACTCATTATCTGTAGTTGTAAAGCCTACATAAACTGATATAATTATTACTATATGCCATAATATGATAATATTGTACAGTTTAGTGATATAGTCTGCAATGTATGATGTTTTAGTTGCTGTCTTCATCCCAACACCTGCAAATTGCAGGGATACAGGTTTATTTTGGCTCAGGTTTTAGAAGTCTCAATCCATGCAGAGACAGAAGGGAGGCTCTGGGGAGAGAGACATGTCCTTCCAGGTCTTGCTGCTGGTGACAGCCTCTAAGCGGGCCCCACATCCTAACAGCATGTCTTCTGTAGCACTCCCTTAATTCAATTAGCTTCCAAAAGCCCTTCTCTGAGCATAATGAGGCTTGGTGGGACATTTTTGATCTAAACTATAACATATGATATACTTATAGTATGATATACTGATAATATGTAGCAACAAAATGTGGGAATATGGAAAATGTATTAGTAGAGAAGTATTTAAATACACTAAGAACCATAGCTGCAAATGAACATTGTGTGCCAGAGAATGAGCTATAGAGCTATACCAACTAGTGTTGGTGGGTTACCTTAGTTTCTAACAGATTTTTTAAATCCTACACATAATTAAATGGTACAGTCTGATAACCTTTGTGATACATATGCACTTGTGAAATCAGCAACACGTAAAAAGCCACGAACATGCCCTTTGCCCCTAAACATTTGTTTCTGGCCCTTTGAAGTTCTCGCATCTTGCCCTTTCCTATCCCCTCCATCCTCAGGTTAAGGGAGATTTATAGTCACCTTTCTGTGGATTAGTTCCAGTGTTCCAGAATTCTGCATGAATGGAATCACAAATGACAAGAGCATTCTTTTGTCCTGTTTCTTTCACTCGCCATACTTATTTTGCAATATATCTGTACAGCTTCTATCAGAGTTCATTTTTTAAGTCGCTGAGGGGTATTCATTGTATGAATGCTGCCCGACCTGTTTCTTCCTTCACTTGTTGAACAATTGAGTTGTCCCCAGTTTTTCCTATTACAAATTGAGTGCCTGTGGATGCTAACGTACTTGTCTTGGTAGAGATTTTCATTTCCTCAGTACCTACCATATATACAGATGGAAGGCACATCTGCATACTAGGTGTATGTTTATCTTTGCAGAATGCTTCAAAAAAAAGTTCCCTGAAGTGACCACGCCAATTTCCATTCCCACTAAGGATGTATCAGAGTTTCAGTTCTCCAATCACTTTCAATGCTCACTCTGTCCATCAGCTTTGGTTATTCTAATAGGCATAGAATTGTGATCTTTCTTTACATTTTCCTAAAGCTAATGATGTTAAATGTCATTATGTGTTGACTTACCATCTGAGTATCTTCTTTGATGAATATGTAATTTTTGCTCATTTTAAATTGGATTATTAAATTATTATTGAGTTTAGAGTTCTTGATATATTTTGTTACATTAATAAGGACAAGAAAGCCAAAAAGTTATAAATACCACATACTCATTCAAAGGAGAATACCATGTATGGAAGAGTAGACGTCTTCTGTTAACATAGTTTACCTGGGGATTTGGAGATTTTGGTGGATTAGAAAAGAGAGAAAGGGTAAAACCAGAAAACAATGTGAAATATGTCCAAGAGAAAAAAAAGAAGGTATTATACAAAGATTAGCTATGTAAACTTGTAAGGACATGCATGACTACACAATCACCAACATGTCCAGGGCAGAGCTCTCGGGATGGCTCAGCAGCAGGTGATTCTATCTTCTTCTTTATACTTTAATTAGCTGTATGATTATTTTTAAATTTGTTTAATTACAAAAGCACTTCTCTTTGTTAACTGAACAGAATGCCTTGGAAATTAAGAGTCTGAGTCACGAGATAGACGCGTTGGTTTGGAGCGGCGTGTGCCGTGAGAGAAGACCGTGAAAACTTCACGCGGGTGGCCGAGTATCGGCTCTCAGTACCGCGCTGGAGAGTGCAGGGTCACAGAAGCTTAGATGAGATGATCAGAGACGCACTCAGGGTTCGCTTGCTCTTGCTACTCACGTATTTAGGTCTCATTTTATAATTAAGCTTTCAGAAAATTGCTGACTGTTTATGGATTCAAAAATGTTTTGCCTCAGTGAACTCTGAGGTCTCGAATCCTGGATTTACCTTGATAATCAGATCTTTCGTTTTCATAACTAGAAGAAGTGCTTACTTTCAGGTGATTCATGTGCCAGCCTCCCAAGTGACTCATTTGTTTGATTAATAAAAAATATAAAGCTCAGAGGGCTTATCCTCAGACACCATGGCGATAGCTACTTTTAAGAAGTTAAATAAATATCAGATGCCAGCTTGGTCATTGGGCGTTTTCTGACACTTAACTGTGTAATAAGAAACCTTTGACATGAGTAGATTTAAAAATGCTAGAACTTCCTAACTGAAAGTCACCCAGGAGGTCAGCCCACCACCAATGCGACTGAAGACCTGCCGTGTACCTGGCGTAGTGTTAAAAGTTGTAGAAAGAAGCTCAAGTAACTTTGAAAGGACATTTATGAGTTGAAATGTTCATATATCAGATATAATTGGTACCATGTGTAACTTCAGATACATTGGATATTGAAGAAGAAATATAACAAAAGAGAAATAAGATTTCTAGGAGAGATACATAAACACTGATATGAGTTACAGGATATCTAAATACAGCCATACTTTGGAAGACCTGAAATTTTAAAATGTCTATTTTTTCAAATTAACTTAAAGCTTTAATTTAGCCCCCAAAATGTCCTTGCTATGTATACATGCGTGCATATATGTGTGTGTGCATGTGCATGTGTGTGTGTGGATATGACAGAGAGAGAGATGAGGGTGATGAACAATTTCTAATTGGTATAATATTGCATTGTCTTACCTTGTAAAGGGCAAGAATAGCTAAAATCTTTTTGTGGAGGATACAGGCAATGCACCAACTGATATTAAGAAGTATTTGATAGTAGCATGTAATTTGTAGTATAAAAGAATGGAAAAGAAAGAATAAATGGAGAGTCCCGCAACAGACTCCACATAGGGACACTTTCCCGAGTGTCCTTACACAGTTCAATCAAAACATGGTGAAGGCTGCCGCAGAGAGCCATTCAATAGAATCGCAGGCTGTAAAAACACAGCAGTCCCCATGCACCTCATTCACTGGATCTGGCATCCTGTGACTTCCGGCTCCTCCCCAAAGTCAAAATGACCACGAAAGAGGATGTTTCGGATGGATTCAAGACATCAAGGCAGCCAGGACAGTGCAACTAAAGACACTCAGCAAAGAGGACTCCAGACCTGCTGCAGAAAGTAGCAAGGACGATGGGATGAGTGTGTTCCAAGTGTGAAGATATGTTGTGAGGGGATTCCTGGTGACGTGTCTTTTATTGTAGTAATTGTTCTTTAAATTGGAAGATGCACTTCACTTGTTGATCACACCTCACATGCTACCCGGCCCTGCACCTGGCAGGCACATGGGCCTGCGCTGTCCAGACCCGCAGAGCTCCTGCCGCGTGAAGAGTGAACAAGCCGAAGGGAAGCCAGCACAAAGAGGTTGAGGAGTCCCAGGAGGAAATCGGACTGCAGAATAGTACTCGAGTTGGCCCAGAGGCTGAGTGCTTCCGTGTAGAACACCGAGCTCACGACCGCCATTCGCAAGGCGCCATCACTACACACAGCAGAAGTTTACATCCTGAAGAGCTATCACAGCGCAGCACACACCGCGAGCCCCTCGCAGCCCTCCCCTCCCTCGCACACCTGCCCGCCTCCAGCCGCTTTCCGGACCCTTCTCCTGCCGGGGCTGCTGCTGCCCCTGTCCGCCCGGCCTGTACAGAAGGACCCTGACAGCCGCTCCCATTGTCCACTCTCGGCCTGTCCTCAACACCTCCCTGCTGGCGACGTGGGTGCCCACATTTCACAGGCAGGGAAACAGACTCCCTAAGAAAGTGATTAGCTTGCCCAAGGTCACATGGCTCATGAGCGGAGAGGTCAACCTGGAGGCCCCAGGATTCCACTGTGCCAACGGCCTCCTTTCCTCCATCCTCAGAGTTTGGAGCCTTTTCCCCCGACCAGGTTTAGAGCAGGGAGCCCCAGCACCCAGCCGCCTGCAAGGTGTCAGGAGCCGGACCACGCAGCAGCCAGGGCATCCTCATCCGTGTTTCCTGTGGCTCCCCACGGCCGTCCTCAGCACCTGAGCTCTGCCTCACACCACATCAGCACGGTGTCAGGTGCGCAGGACAGCGGCCAGCTGTGAACCGCCAGCGCCGGGGATCCAGGTTGTGCACGTGCCTTTGAATCCCCCAGAGACCGCCCCTTCCCCACCTTACCCAGGAAGACTCATCTTCTGCAGAGCCAGCCTCTGGTGCCAGAAAGGCCAGAGACCTGGTTCAGCGCAGCGTCTGGGACATGCGAAGTAACAATGAAGAGATACTTAAAAAAGGTAACTTTAGTAAGTTCCTTTGTGTGGTTTTGTTTCTACCATTCCTTTACTCTATTAAAAAACAGCAACATGGAATCACACTAAACGTGTCTTCAAACTCACTTGACTTGTTTCTCTTTCGTCTTTGAGAAACTCATCCCCAGCAGCTTTTATACATTCCATTAACCCCTTACTTCACTCGGCCAATATTTCTGGGTCTCATATTTCAGACTCCAAATGCAGTGGCTTTCATAATAAGACACCGTATACTTACTTTTAGATACATATGCTTATCTCCAGGAGGCTGAGTCAGGAGAATTGCAAGTTTGAGCCCAGCCAAGATAACTTAGACTCTATCTCAAAATTTTTAAAAGTAAATAAAAAAGGGTGGAATGTAGCTCAGTGCAAAGGCCCTGGGTTCAATCCTGAGCACCACACACATAAAAAAAGAGATACCTGTTTGTGTTGACCTCACTTGAGAAAGTGGGCAGAAGGATATCCGAGAGCCGTGAGCAGCCTGGGATCCAATATTTGCCTAGAAAAAACAGGGCAGGCCCGGATCGTCGCAGGAGGAAGAGGCTGGTGAGCTTGTGTGAACTTTTCACACTGGGTGGGGGGACCCGTCCCTTGCTTATCTGAGCTCTATAACTAAACAAGGATGTGATTAATCCCAGTTGCCCAGGACGCCTGAGTCCCACCCCAGCCCATCATCTCAGTGACTTCAAAGGCGGCTCCCTCTCCTCTCAGGCCCCACCCAGGCACCCCCCATTAGCACCCCAGGATCTTCCGGGTTTGTTTCCCTTACTCACCGCACTCTTCCTACTTCCCTGACGCGGGGTGCTGGGCTTGAAGGAGGAGATGCCGTCACTGGGGCCTGTGTGCTCTCAGCTGGAGGGCAGTCCCATCGTCTCCGCAAGCACAGTCAGGTCCTGGTGCCAGTGAGTGGAATGCAGCCCTGAGTTCTCTGTGAGACCTTGGGCCCGGCACACACGCAGCCTGCGCTGTGGCCTCCAGACACCTGGCACCCTGATCGCAGGTGTGCAGCCCCCGCTTCCTCACGCCACCCCACAGGTGGCCCAGGGCTGCAGTCTCCTGTTCCTGCCCTGTCCCGGATCATCCCCTCTGTAGGGCTGGTGGCCACGGCCTGGAGCACTACTGTGTCCTCTCGCTTCAGGACACCTTCACCTCCTGCCCAGCGCCCACCTGATCAATTTGCTAGCCTGCCCAGCTGTCCGGTTAGGTTTCCCCACCCTTCCCGGTAGACTGTGCACCACAGCCCTTCTCTCAGCCCTGTTGTCCCATAAATGAGCCACAAGCGTGCAAGTCTCTTTCTCCCAACACTGTCCCTTCTGTCTTTGCTCAGTGCTGCTTCACCCACGGCTCAGTCCCTCTCCTCCTGCAGCGGCTGGCCTCTTCCTAGGCCTCCTGAGGTGTGAGTCCTCTGGCCCTTTGCCTCAGGCACTTGCAATGCTAACCGTGTGTCCCCAGTTAAGGCTGGTGTCTCCTAATGTCAGCATGCATATGGAGGGGCAGGAAGTTAAGCCGAGGACGCACCTAGCTGGAGGTGCTTTGCAGGGACAAAACCAGAAGTGTAAAGGCCCAGATCCACTCTCCATCCCCACTCCCAAGTCCTGTTTGGGTCTGCCAAACCCAACTAGGAGCTGACAGGTCTGCAGGCCCACCGATAGGACCCACAGGGCTCAGCCTCGTGCTGCAGCAAGTGGATTGGGGAGGAACAGAGGGCAGATTCGCGGGCACATGTAGTTCCCTCCTGCTGTCCTCTGAATGAGGGTGGTTCATCATTTTCAGGCTGATGTCAGTCTGGTTTTACCATCTGAAACCTAAAATTGGCTTCTTTGCCAGTGTGCTCATGTAGGATAGTGTGGCAAATAAAGGACGCAATTCAGAAGGACCAGCTGTGACCTAGGCATCCAAGTAGGTCCATCTCTCTGGCCATATCTCCTTCCAAAGGACCCAGAGCATCCCCCGATTCTCGGCCCACCCCAGGGAGGCCCTTTCCTGTCTCCAGAGCTTCCTGCGAGAGGTCAAGTCAGGCCACACTCGGGGCCGATGGACAAGGTCCAGGCTTCTCCCTTTACTCGCAGGTCACGGGTGTGCATGGAGAGAAACGTGAGAAAGCAGGAGAAGCAGGGGCTGTGCACCCCTGAGGCCCCTACTTTGAGAGCTTCCTTGTGCTCCCAACCTGGTGTATTATATATTCCTTTCACTCAAAAAACTCTTGAGGTCACCCATTGTCATATACTGTCCAATCTTATATTTGTGCATTAGCTTTTAAGTCTTTGCAGTCGTCTTGTCAATGTTCTTTGGCTACCATCTTGCTTATTTTGTTTATTTAAAAACATTTTTATTTATGTTTACTCTGTTTTCAGTTTTGAAATTTCTCAATTAGAATCACCAGTTCATTCAGTTTTAAACCTTTTAAATATAGGCATTCAACCTGCAAGTTTCTATCTTAGTTCTGTTTTAGCTATACCAGCAACATTTTAAAATACATGAACAATTTCTTAGAAAAAAAAATCATTGCATGATAGTAAAACTGCAGTTTCCCAAGTTTATGCATTTGTTTTTTATTAGCACTCGTAGAGGAAAAACAAGACCAAGTTTCTATTTCTTCTGGAATTCCTACGCAATACGCTGATTAGGTCTCATTCTGTCATTCACAAGTTTTAGCCCCTTCATATATATTCCTTTTTCCCTCGTTCTCTTCACTGCATTTGGAATAATTTCCTTACTTGTCTTTCAGTTCATTAATTGATTATCTAGACCACAATTTAATCCACCTACTGATTTTTTCACCAAGGAATCGTTTCTTTATTAATTTCTAGAATTTTTAAGAATTCTGCACTTTCAATCCCTCAGTTCATTTGCTGTAGAGTTCTACTCTGTTTTTATATTTTTCTGTTCTATCTTTAAAATCTTAGTAACTGCTGTGAATAAATCTTTCAAACGATTTTAACAATTATTAGCAGCTGTGCCTATATGCATATGTTACATATTATAATAACTGTCATTCACTACATACTGTATTTTGTTCCTCATTGTTAGCTGTTTCTGGGTATCTTTCCAAGACACTGTGGTTTGGTCAGGATTTAGAATCCTCACTTGAGAAGTATCTGTGGGAGGAATTTCCGGTTGCTTTTGCCAATAGCCGTGATCTGCACTTGTCTGACGTCAGGTGTGGTGACAGGGCTTTGTGTTGGATCCTGCACTGCTCAGGGTACATATATTTGGACTCCACAGCTATAGCCACTACCAGGGCCCTCAGTTTCTCAGGATACTGGAAGTAATGGTTTCCTTTCCTGTTTTCCAGTCCAAGCCTCTCGAAGAGGCCACGTGTTTCTGCGGTCCCTGCAGGTGGGTGGGTGGAAGTGGCCCTTCCTCTTGCTCATGTGGCAGAACCTGCGCATCTTAGTGCCCTGCTCCAGGAACCCGTCTGGTACCAGGCATCCACCTGTCTTGCCCCGTCCCTCTGTGGGGTTCGCACTGGGATCTGGATGCTTTCCCTGAATTTCTACCAGCTGGAGGATGTTCTGGGTTTCTTTCGAGCCTCATTATGGCTGATTATTTATCTCACTTTATATGGTCTCTAGCTTTTTGGAACTCTGAGCACAGTGCCAGGAGTCCTGTTCATTCATTGCCTGTGGCTGCTCTGTGTTCTCTGGGGCGCACCCAGGTGACATAGCAGCCCAGGCCCAGGAGCTGCCCCGCTTCCAGAGCCTCACTGTGTCAAGTCAATTCTTCAATAGTTTAAGGTCTTGGCTGTCACCCTAGTCAGAATAAAACAATACAAACTAGTGGTGGCCTGGAATCCACTCCCAAAGGCCAGGCCTGGTCATCCTGAGCCCGCCATGGGTCCAGGTTCCTACTTCTCTGTGTGGGGAGACACTGTGGGCACCAGCCACAGTATCTCAAGCCCTTGCCCAGGGAGAGGGAACAAAGGGTGCTGGCAAGCGGGCTGTAGAGAACCTGTGGATGGCGAGACAGAGTACGTAACGGGGCGGGGACAGAATGCACAGGGTCCCCCTCCCCAGGCAACCTGGAGGGGTTGACAACGGAGGGAAGGGAAAGAAATCAAGGCCATGAGCCCCAAGGTCAGCAGCCACCTCCACTTGGGTCCCCCACAACTTCAGTCATAATACAGACACCCAGAGACCTGCGAACCACAAGAAGGCAAAGAGACAAAAACAACCACTTCACCAACTGAGATTTTCCTCAGCTCCAGAGGCTGAGCAGGACCAGCTGAGGAAATATTGGTGTCCAAGCTCTACCACCATCTAGTCAACCCACAAGCAGGCGTGGATATGAGGTCGGCAATGAGCAAGCGACGTCCGCTGATGGGCAGGAAGCAGCGGACAGGAGATCGGGGCCAAAGACCTCAAGTGCATGATATTTTCCCACCACCCAGATAGCTACAACTCTCTGCATTATCTCTGCGGAATGGAGTATTTTTAAACTTATTTTTACCTATAAACATCTCTTTGGGGATTGACAAATATGTTTTTCTAAAAGCCTGGTTTTTCTCAATATGCTTTTAAAAGTTTTAAAATGGTTTCATATCAGGGTGATATTTTTAAGAACATCTTAAGTTTGTAATAAAAGTTTACAACTTGAATTTCTCAAAGAAGCTCATCGAACAGCAGGCACCTGTTAATAAAGGCCTTAGATAAGTATATGAAAATTATTCTTGAGTTTTTGACCATGGGTGGGGGGGTGTGATGTGCTGTGTTTACACGGTGGAGGATTCTGTCCCAGAAGGCAGAGTCAGAGCACAACATAGCGGAAGGGGCCGACCTCAGAACCAGAGAGTGTGGGTCTAGCACTCATTTCCGGGCAGCCAAGGAGAGCAGGTTTTATGTGCAAAAGCATATGTGGGGGAAAAGGAGCCAGAGGGTCCAGGTGATCCTGGAAGACTAGAAAACAGAGTAGGGGGCTAGCCAGGCAGCTGTGTGGGGCGGTGGACTGCCATGAACCCTCCTCTGGTATTATGTCAGAATCTCCATGTTGTCCAGTGTTTGCCATGTGGAGACAGATCTGACCCTACTAGGAATCTATATCCAATAATTCACAAGCTCTACTGATTTCTCTTCAAAATCTCCCTCACATGCATCCTTTCCTAAACAAACGATCTGTTCTTGTAGGCGGTTCTAACATTGCCACTAGTGATGTCTCCTTCCATGCTGCGTTTGTCTTTCTGTTTCATTGAAGTTGTGGAAAAACACATGATTTAAACTGGGAGTGAGCCGGGGGCAGAGGTAACACATGCATCCTTCGCTCCCCAGTGACGTCTGAGCTCAGCTGAAATAATAAGCCTATGAGGGAGGTGTCTGGAGACTCGTGGCCCTCCAGTGACCTCCGTGGGGAAACAACTGTGCGTTTTACAGCCCATTAGTGGAGATGATCTTTGTGCACTTTGAAAATCAACTGGTTCATTTCGTTAGGAAGAGGAAGAGATAAAAATCTCATAAATTTCCAAGTTATTTTTGCATACTCTTCCTGGGGTCAACACAGAGCATGCTCTCAGATCAAGAGGGTAGATAGAGAAAACAAATGGCATCTAGTACCACCAACAGATCTGTTTTGCATGAAGACACAAAAAATGACAATATATGATGTGTACTGAGTGCTGTAAACAGGGCGGAGTGAGGTCCATCTGTAGCAGAGAAGAAAGTAATGGGCTGGTGAGGACGTCAGAAGACACCAGTCTGGCTGGGTCTTAGAGATGAAGAGAATTTTTCAGCCAGTTAAGGAAGGGTAGGTGGGTATCGAGTGTACAAACAGAGAGTGAAAAAATAATGGAGAAGCAGAAAGAGAAAGACATGCTCTCCGTGGTCAGATTAGTTCGCTGCTAGGGCTGCCATAGGAAAGGACCACAGATCGCGTGGCTCAGACAACAGAAATTTGGTCTCCTGCAGTTGTGGAGGATGGGAGTCATGCCAGGGTGACACCAGGGTTGGCTTCTTCCGAGGCTGTGGGACAAGGATCTGCTCCAGGGCCCTCTCCTCACTACCGGCGTCTTTGGGGTCTTGGTCACTGGGGGACCTGTGGAAGCATCACTCTGATCCCTGCCGCCATCTTCATTGGCCTTCTCCGAGCGCACCTGCATCTACATCTACCCCACTCTCCATCTTGTCTTCCCGTGTACCTGACTGAATTTCCATCCTTTCAAATTCTGTTCACCACCAAATTACCATTGCCATCTATTGTGGATTACTTGGGAATGCTGACATTTTGCTGATGGAACACCACGTCCTCCCTGCCCAGGGTCCTTTTCCTTCACTCTCCACGTTCCCTGGCTTTCCATTCCTATCCTTCCAGGCCCATGTTCCCGCCTTAGACTTTCTTTCCTCCTAGAAGCCGTGAAGGCTCCGCGTGACACTGTGTGAGGTCACGTTTAAGTGTCCATGTTCTTGTCCAGAGACCAAACTAGATCATCCTGGGCTATAACTGTCAGTCTGCTTGGTCACATTCCTGCTGGTCTGTAAACTCTTCAACAATGAAAGCCAGCTCTTGTTTATCAGCAGTATTTCCAGTATCTGGCTCTGGGCACGGCATATAACAGGTGCTCAGTAAAGTTTGTAAAATATACAAAGAGGGAAGAAAGCCGAGACACGCTTTAAAAGGTAAACGGCTGATGCCTGAGTTTAGTATCCTTCTGAGAGCTGGACCACTGTCCTAGAACCCCAAGGCGACGGGCAGATATGGTGAATATAGCAAAAGGTCTTGGGGTGTTCTGAATCCAGTGAAATGACTGAAATATTTTCAAAGATGATTTTGGACAGGATAATCCAGAAACCTTCTCTACCAAACACATCTCCAATTAATTGGTGACTTCACGCGGACTTCGGAGAAGATCATACTGCATAGAATATTCAGGCATCATTTTAAAGAGAATCATAAATAAGCACACTATCCAATGCCACCTTATTTATAGAACCACCCCCAATCCACCAGAACCCCTGGCCAGGAACAGGATCTTCTAGTAACCTGGTAACATTCCTTCTTCTTAGCCAGCACTTAGCTCTGTTTTGCGTACTGTTAGTTCCGAGAGAGCTCTAAAGTATCGCTTTACTTTTTAGAAAGTGTTCTATGGTTAAGCACATCAGGGAAGTCCTGGGTCAATACAGTGCCAGGGACAGGTGAATCAGTAAGAAGGAATAAAAATGCGGGATGAAACCCTCAGCGACTGGCCGTGACCATGTGGGCCAACCCGTGTGTAGGACATGAGATGGGTGATGCTTCAAACGAAGAAAGGAAGCGAACCTAACACGCCGGGCTTGAAGGGGTCTTTCCGTAAGAACGACCTCACACCATAGCAGAGTCCTGAGTGATCTCTGACTTAATAGAAAATCGAGGGAGGACTAGTAGGGTAAACGTGTGCAGGACTTTGAGTTTATCCAAATGTGGCCCGAAGGCAGGAAACACAGGAAAAGACAGACGGGTTTGACTTCAAACACATTTAAGTTACTCTGCTCCCAAAGGGATCAAAGCAGGTCAACAAAAATTGCATGAAATAAGTAACCGTCGACACACTGCAAGGACATTTATCAATACGCACAGTTCTCACAAACTGGTGTGGCAAAATGGTGAAGCCAACAGGAAAAAATAATTTTTTAAGAAAAGAAACTTAAAACTATGAAACAAAATTGAATACACCAAATATATATATTTTTTAAAATTACTGTCAGATGTGTGGTGCATGCCTGTAATCCCAGCTACTGGGGAGGCTGAGGCAGGAGGACTACAAACTTGAGTCTAGCCTAAGCAATTTAGTGAGACGCTGTCTCAAAATTTTAAAAGATAGAATAAAAGAACAAGGACTGGGGATGTAGTTCAGGGGTACAGCACCTGCCTAGTGTGTGCGAGCCCCTTGATTCAATCCCCAGTACTGCCACAAAATAACTCCTTCTCAGAGCTAATAAATAAATAAACACAAACTAAAATCATATCTAAAAGTCTACAGGTGTAAGGATTTAATGCATGAAAGAAATTGTTACATGCCGTGTAGTCAGGCAGGTGTGGAGCGAGACACCTAAACAAGGAGCCTATCGGAACCACTTTGGCACCAACGAGACTGGCAGCATCCTCAGTTCCCGTGCGAAGTCTCTTTTCCAAGCTGCATGAATTTAGACAACACAAGTGAATGGGCCTGAACGAAGGACTTAAACTGCATCACAACTTCTATCATTTAAAAAACTCTACAATAACAAAACTTAAAGTTTTAACTTTAGGTCTTAGGCACATGGGCTTACATAAAATTATTCTCCGTGTGTTTCTACACATTTATTCTGTTTAAACGCAAACATTTTTGCATAGATAATGCCACTAGAAATTCAGAAAAAAATTGGGGAAATGCACAAAATGTGTAGGTCAGGAAGTTTAACTGAGTGATGCTGCTTTTAGCAAAGTTACAGAGACAAGGGTTCTGTGGCCAAGGTTGTCACAAGGTGAGGACCGGAGAAAATCAGAGAAGAAAAACCAAAACATGGCCATCAGAGGTGACGGAAAGGGGCAGAATTCACTAGGCTTGTTCACTTGTTTGTTAGTTTTCCTTTTCTGGGGCACTGGGGATTGAACCCAAGGCCTTCACACTGAGCTACATCCCTGTTATTTACTTTTTTTATTCTTTATATGGGGACAGGGTGTCACTGAGTTGCTAAGTTGCCCGGGCTGGGCTCAAACCTGCCATCCTCCTGCCTCAGCCCCGCTAGAGTGCGGAAATTACAGACGGGCACCACTATCTCTGTCTTGCTATTACTTCCGATCTCTTGTGAAACTCTTTTGAAATGAGCAGCGTCGCTTCGCTTCTGATGTTTGTGTATTGCTGTGATAATCTTTACTTTCCGGTGCACAGACGCCCTTCTGCTCTGTTGCTCAGCCGGGCCTGGCTCTCCCGAGGGTGCTCCTGGCTCCCACCTTGGCCAAGGCCTTACCCGTGTGTCCCTCGGTCCCTGGGTCCTTGAGCTTCGTGCTCCGTATGGCACAGCCAGACAGCCCAGCCACATGGCCACACGCAAGCGTCCTGCTTGGTCACTCACACTGGCACTGGGCGGCACTGGGCAAAGCCTGTCCTATGGCCAAGCTGGGGCTCAGCTCTGCCTCGCTGGGGACAGAGTGCCCTGAGTAATGGTTATTGTGATCCTTGTGACCCCCCTCAAAGTTTAAGCTCCCCAAGACAGGGAGATAGCACATGCAAATAGCTTCAGACTTGTGCTTTCCACTGAAGTCCCAAACACAAGAGCCCCACCACTGTCCCTGCAGAAAACCAGAAGCCACCTCTGTGAAATCTGCTCACCTCAAGAGAAAGCAGGTGAAGACACTGGAGAGGAGGCCCAGTGACCAGTGGTCATCTGGGATGTCGTTGGAGGGGATTCCAGCACACTGGGTGTCTAAGGTAGCCCGAACTGCCTCTCCTCACTGTAGCTACATTTCAAATGTGAGCTGAAACATATTACACTCACTTCACATGCCAGATCAGAGCAAATCCCACACAAAGAAAAAGAGCAATTCACAGAAAATGAAAGCTAAGGATAAGACAACCCAACAGGCACC
The DNA here is from genome assembly GCA_004026905.1 of Hystrix cristata. Lineage (NCBI taxonomy): Eukaryota > Metazoa > Chordata > Mammalia > Rodentia > Hystricidae > Hystrix > Hystrix cristata. The sequence continues at coordinate 19,770 of PVJO010006325.1, read as the reverse complement.
ACAAATATACTCTGATGACTAAGAAAGTACAATGCACTTACGAAAAGAACGCTGATTGTTTTAAAGTGCAAAAAGCAAAATAATTATTGCAGGTTTAAAAAACTAGAAGGAAGAAAAATTGAAGACATTTTCTATAAGTACAGCTAAAAAACAGGAAATAAAGAACTAAGAAGGAAGGGAGCAAAAGAGAGGAAGTGAAGAAGGAAAGACGGAAGAAAGGAAGGAGGGAGGGAGGGAAAGAAGGAAGGAAGGAGGGCCCACTCTCATGACCCAATCACCTTCCAAGTCCACACCTCCAAATCCCATCACCTTGTGGATTAAATTTCTCGTAGGAATTCTGTCCGTTCACATTCACTCTCCAGCAACGTGCAGCTGGACTGAAAGCTCTCAGGCTCATGGGAAGCGGAAGCCTCTTTTCCCGGGAAAGGTCAGTAAGTAGTCAGCAGTTGCCCCTCTAATGGTGCCTTGCTCAGAGTTGAGAAGAGAATTTCCTGGGTCAGAAATCCTTCTGGTGCAGGATCTAGGAGGCAGAAAGAGAGTGAGTGTGGCCAAAGTCTATACAGCAGGACCCCTGGGGCACTACTGGGAGTGTCCTTCGTATTTAATGCAGATTCTTGGATTTGCCAAGGGGATCCCATTCAAGGTGAGCCACTTTGCAATAATAGCACAAGTGGGCTCCAGAAAAATTTATAAATGAGGAATAGTTTTGCTCCACTAAATCGCAAAATTTAAAGCAGTTGTATTCAACACTGTGGGGGCTGAGGGTCAGTCCGTTTCTCCACAGTGTCAGACGCGGAGAGGTCTTGGGTGTCCCGGACCATTTTCAGGAGTTGTACATGGTCAGTGGGGCTGGCACTGCCTGTGGGGCAGTGGCCCTTGCGCTTTCTTGGGCCACTTTGCGTGTGTGACTTTGCGTGTCCTTAAGGAGTGTGTCAAATGAATCTCTGCAAAGGAGGACGTAAAATCACACAGATGCTCCGAAGAAGGGGCTGCAGTGGGATTTTACACACACACACCTGGATCACAGCAGCTGCATCCAATCCAGCTTGCCAACGCTTCAACGGCAGCTGTCATGGAGCTGTTGGAAATTGGAGTCTATTACAATGCAAATGAGGGTTATTGGACTGCCAAGATTCGCTGGACCAATAAAATTTATTCAACACTTCAAATGAGATTATTTCATTCCTTTATGGCCTATTGTTATTGTTACTAAATGAGAAAGAACAGATTATGCTGAAATATTTAGATCTCTTTGTTCCCCAAACTAAGTCATTTATCTTTCTTAATATAATTGTTATTTTCTTAGAGGTGTTGCACACGTAATAAGATCATTGTTCTTTTGGATCTTTCCCAGGGCAAGAGGAGGTACTGTGTAGTGTGTTGTGGTGAGGCTTGTAAAGGAGACAGGAATGTCACACTGTGTCCTGTGCAAGTTCCTTGTTGAGTTTTTGTGTCAAGAGTGTGGATTCCTTTGGTTCAGCCACTTAGCATGGTAAAAAATAAAAAAGCCATAGAAATTCAATTACCTTACAACAGTGTGACAGTGTATTGTCTGATCTATTTAGAGACCGGCTTACGGGCGTGTTTTTTTCCTGTAGGCTATTTATGTTTTATTCATGAATTTAGAAGCATATGTGGCTTTGCATATTAAAAGAAAATCTTAGAATAAGAAAAAAAATTACAATTACCACTGAATATGGTGTCCTGAAAGCTGTGTGAGAGTAGACAATTTGTCTTTTGGATGTAAGTTTTCAGATCTTTAGGCAAATATTAGAATAGATATTATTTTGTCTTTCAATATTAGACATATTTAAAACATTCGTTATATTCTTCCAAGTCTGTCTGCCTTGGAATATTCCCAAGAACTCCAATGACCTTTCCCCTGCACACTCGCCAGGCAAGCCATCTGTGAGAACCCAGAGTGGTACACCTGGAAGACTCCTCCTGTGATAAACAAATTACATAATGTGCACACACACATACTGGATGTCCGTATCAATTAAGAACCGAAATTTAGGTATTTGCCACATGAGACTTCTTCATTAGTTTTGCCTGAAGAGTAAATTTAATTCAGCCATTCCAGACAAACACCATATTCGATGGAATTGAGTGATTCCCCTCCCCCCATCACTACAATGTTATCGCAGTTAAACTCTAGTTTTCTTACGATTTTCTCTCTGGCTCGTCTCCATAGTAACACGGGCATCTTGGAGCTCTGAGGCACCTTGCAGATGAACTCCTGGTCCATGCCCCGAGTGCTCTAGCTCTACCCCAAATCTCTGGCTCCATTCTGCCAATTCAGATCCCTGGTGGACATTCAGTCTCACTTGCTGCAGGGCTCAGGTGCCTGCTCCTCTGAACGTGTGTGCTTCGGGGTTTGCTAATAAAATGGGGCTGGCCGGGCATGCATGCTTACTGTTTCTTACTGCGTCCGCAATGTTACACCATCCTGCCTCTGAGCACAATGATTTCAATGCATTCCCGCACACCAGGCCACATACAAGGGCGATCAAAATATGCAGTGTGTTCAAATAAAAACTTATCACAGTAAAAGGCACATTGCCATGAATCGCCCTCACAGCCCTCCCCCTTGCCTTGAACGGACTTGATGCATCGTCTTTGCCACATTCTGAAGTAGCTCTGGAATCCTTGTTCATGAAGGTCTTTATGAGGTATGATCAAAAGTATGATGAATGCTGCTACTCCATGCAGTCCAAGAGAATGGCAGGCTGGTAAAAACATTAGGGTGTCTTTGTCTATTGTATTCCCTGGATCTGGCACGGTGAGACTTCTGGCTTTTCCTCAAAGTCAAAACGAAAAGTAAATGTTTTGAATCATTTTAGGACGTTGAGGCAGCCACGACAATGCAACTAAAGACACTCACAAAAGAGGACCTCTAGACCTGCTTAGGAAAGTGGTGAGAACAATGGGACAAGTGTGTTCAAATTGGGGGGGAGGGGTATTCTGATGGGCTTCGTGGCGATACATCTCTTACTGTAATAATCTTTTAAAAAGATCTAAACATGCACTGTATATTGTAATCACACCTTGTTTATAGTTTAAACTCAAAAAACAATAATTTCCCTTGATGAAAATCATCCAATTGGTTCTTCTCAGAACCAAGATTGAGGCTTAGTCATCCTGTGGGGCGGACACAGCCGCTAGTTTGGAGGACACCCCACTTTCATTAATCCTTTTCTTAGCAAATGAATGTTCAAAGGGGCCAAATTCAGCATTCAGAGGTTCCGCTGATGCCCAGTCTGACCTACTATCTGACGTACTATCTCAGGACGTACTCCTACATTTTCTTATTTCACGTCTATTTCTTTAAAAAAAAAATCTATTTCTTATTTCAATCCTATTTCAATCTATTCAAACAAGTTTTGTTTTTTGGAGGAAGGGAAAAGTATGTTATTTGAAGAGTTTAACTCAAAGATGAGAACGCCATGATAAAATTCTCCTATATCATATCTCTTTGACACTATCTTCATATCACGACTGTTATCGGAAGGAAGGATGAGACGGAGTGATCTTTATCCTCTGCTCAATTGCTCGGCCCTTCCTTTAGTTTTCTTTTTTCCTTTTGTCCTAAATCATATTTTATTTCAGACCACCCAGAATCACATATTTGGAAGCATGTTTTCATTTTTTATCAGTGTTTCCGCTAACTTCTCTTTGTCCTGCTCTTTCTTGATATCGCTTTCTGGTTTCCTCTTCCTTGTTCTCTATTTTATTCCTAGTAACTCGAAAATGTTGTTAGAAACAGTGGCCTCATTTGAAGAAAATTAGTTTTCAGTGGTGAACCCAGATTTATCTATTTCTTCTCTTTGTGGTTTTGCTATCGTAAGAATTTTAAAAATCAATGTTTAACCCAAGGTTATGAAAATTTACTCCTACTCTTTCTTCTAAGAGTTTTGTAGTTTCAGATCTTCCATTTTGGTCTTTGACATGTTGTAAGTAATACTTACTACAGCGTGAGGAAAGCGTCCTATGATCATTCTTTGCATGTGGGTATCCAATTGTCTCAGCACCATTTGCTGAGAATTATTCTTTCCCCATTCAACTGTCCTGGCAAACTGGTTGAAAATTAACTTCCAATAAATACAAGATTTTTTTCCCTGTACTCTCAGTGTTATCGTCCCATCAGTCTGTGTGTTTATTCTTATGCCAATACCGCTTTCTTAATTACTGTAGCTTAGTAACAAGTTTTGAAATCAGGAATTGTGAGCTCTCTAAATTCACTCATCCTGTCCCACATAGTTTTGGCTATTCTGGGTTCCTTGTTTTTCCATATGAATTTTACGATTGGCTCTTCAGTTTTTGCATAAAGAAAAATAAAAGCCGTTAGTGGTTTTGGTAGAAACAGTGTCAAATCCGTAAACCAAATTAAGGAATATTGCTATCTACCAACAATATGAAATATACTGATGTGCTAACATGGAGTATCTTTTTACATTATGTCTTCCTTACTTTTTTTTCATTATATAAGTATATATTCTCATTTTTAATTCTGAGCATTAAATACAGGCCCATGTAATTGAGTTGTTGGATAGTTAAGCAAACCCTTTATGTATCTTACGGGAAAACAAGCTTACCATTTTACTTGCTGGCCATCAGCCTCTAGCGATGGCCACCATTCTTCAAGGTCATTGTATACAGCCTCTTAACATTCCTCTTCAGGAAGGGTACCACTCCACACACTCCACATGACACTCGTCCACCGTCACTGCCCTGTAATCCTGTCCTGGTGCATAGTTCATAATCTCTGCTGCTCTTCCTGCTCAAAAACCCCTAAGTATTAGTGTATAGTCTTGCCTCTAATTCCATTTTGTTCCCTGCTCTTGGAGATCTCTCTTCGGTTTTTGCAAATCCAGATGCTCACGTAAACAAAGCTAGGGCAGTAGCCTCCCTTCTCTTAGAACACAGGACACACATTCTAAGAGCGCCTGAAATGCCTGGACCACAGACTGTCCACTGGTCTCTTTTCTGTACAGTCACACACTCATGTGGTGCCACTTCTATCAGAACTGAGCAATCACCACACACTGTGCCAGGTGTGACAGCCAAACTGGGATGCATTTCTTTTTCTCTTCTTCACCAGTCCATGGATAGAAGGAGGCTTGCTCTTATTGTGGACATCAGCAACCTCAGCACACAATTGTTTTATTAAGTCAAGGATGCTTACTTTTCCATTTAAAGAAAGTCCTTTATGGCTTCTCTTTGGTGTACCAAATTGAGAGCATCATTACTCTCGTGCTTTGGGCCACTGTTAAGGGAAATAAGATTTACCTGAACACAAGCACAGTGGTGACAGCTCCTGAGTGACTAATGGGAGGGTAGCATAGACAGGGAGGACACACTGGACAGGGGGATGATTTACATGCTGGGAGAATACAGTAGGACAGGCCAGGTTTCATCATGTCACTCCAATGGCATACAAGTTAAAACTTTTGGCTTCTGGAGTTTTCTATTTAATATTATTAAACTACAGTTGACTGCTGATAACTAATGCTGCAGAAAATGAAGCCAAGGGTAAAGAAAGACTACTACAGCATTTGATTTCTGCTTTCCAGGTGTTTATAGTGAAAATACTTTAGTTTCTCTTGCCTGCCATGTTAGAAAAACTAGAAGTGTTTCTGTGTGCATCTTACCATCCCATTTAGACGAAAATCTTGTATGATAGGAAACCGTTCTTTCTCTGTAAAACATGTGACATCAGTTAGTGGGGGGAGAAGGACTTCACATTCCTCCCTTGCCCTGACACTTTTATTCCAGTGGACCACAGATACTAGGAATCAAGTTTTATGTAGGGGCACCTTCTCCGATTAAATAAAAATCTGGAAATGTGAAGTAATCACTGTGAACTCAGAGAATGACCATGTGGAGTAGAGAACATAAAGATCCAAATCTGTAAGGACGAATCAAACCAGAGCACATCGCAATGAAATAAACACAATGGGAATTCGCAGAATGTTATTGCTAGCAAATTTTTAAAAGTCCAGTAGTTTTTTTTTTTTCCTTCGCCCTAGTTTCCTCTGAAAAAATTAAGCTCCAGATTAAAATTGAGAAGCCTCCTGGTGAAAGCCGAGACATGGCCACAGGTGTTCTGGGCTGTGCCGGCTCCCAGGCTCAGGGGAGCGTCTGCTTACACCAGCCTCACTGTGGGAGGAGTTCAGATGGCGTGGAGAATGAGAAAGCGTCTTCAGCTGTTTCACTGCTGCATTTTCAGATGGAGAAACTTACGCGACAGGCTTGTCTCTGGTGGGTTGGGAAGAGCCACTCCTAGGTGGGATGCTATCAGCCTCTGGGGGATATTTTCCTCATTCATTACTCACAAGTCCTCAAGGAAACCCTCTTGCTTCCCTTTAACATATAGGTGGGGCTCAGAGGGCTTAATAATAATCCACAGTCAAAGCCAGCTCCTGAAAGAACTTGGCACCCACTATGTGCTTGGGTCGTGATTTAACACACCGGTATTCAAATAACTAAATTGTCTTGTATTTCTATTGAAGTTGAGAGCAGAACTACTATTGGCGGAACAGTGAACCAGTGAAATGCTGGCCTTACAGACTCCGTGTGCTTTCTCTGTGATAGTTTTCACGAAATGTGACTAGGACAGGAATTGCTGATGAGGTTTGTCTCCTCACCGGTGGGGATGCCAGCCACTCCCACCCCGCAGGGATGTCCCAGGACAAGTACACCCTCTTACTAAGACCTTTTTACAAATGAATTTAGGGCTTCACCATGATGCAGCTGAACTCATTTTGCCTCCAAAATATGAAATTCTGTTGGGGACGTACATGGAGCAGCCAGGTGTAACGCGGAGGATGGATCGTCGAGCGTAGGAATCCACACGCTGTGCCTGTCAAAGGTCACAGAGCCGTAAACCAGATTTGTAAATCAGCCTCTGTCACAACTACTCAACTCTGCCGTTACGGGGCTAAAACAGCCATGGCTGTGTTCCAGTAAAACTTCGTTTACATAAATGGTTTGCTGAGAACAAATTTAGAGTAGAGGAGGGGGGGTCCTGGATCCCCCAGGGGAATATTCTTATCTATAGAAATTATCCCTGTGAGCAGGAGGTGCTTGTCATGGGATATTTTATTATTCAATTTGGTGCATATTGAATGTTTGGAGATCTGCTCTGGTGTGTATGTGTACGTGCCTAGTCCAGCCCATCACAGAGTAGACTGCATGTCAGTCCCGTGTAGTTTAAATCTATGCTGATTGAGATGTAACATCAAGACTGGTACTTTACCCACTCCCATTGCCCTCAGCAGGTGAGTCTCTGCTTCATTCTGCTTTTCGAATCCCATGAGTTGTGGGTACACAAAGTTGCTCACCTTGCTGCGACCCGTACAGGTTATTATAGGCACCTATCTCCATCTCACCCTCAGCCCTCACCATGAAACAGAGACCAGAGTCTGGTCCACATCTGAAGAAGCCCTTGGCACACAAGTCTGGCCCGTGTCCTTTCTGTTCTTCTTTGCGCTCCATCCTACCCCTTCTCATGGGTCTCTCCACCTACTTCATTAGTACCGTGACCCTGAGACTCTTATTTCCGCAATTTTCCTGGAAATCTTCAGTCTTGCTCACATTTACATTCGCATCATAGGCTGGTAACTGTAAAATTTATACTCTGGTCCTTATTTTACTACAATCTTCCAAATGACAGATCCTGATAATCAGTAAATTGTAGCACATTGCATGCCAGGGACTGTGAGCAGGTTGTAAGCATTATCGAATCTAAGTGTCTGTACCCTAAGAACTGCTACTATCACCATTTTTTTTTTTTTGGTGCTGGGGTTTGAACTTGTGGCCTTGCACTTGCTAGGCGAGCACTCTAACCACTGCGCTAAATCCCCAGCCCCATCACCATTTCTCAAACAGACACACAAAGATTGAAAGAGAAAGAGTTTGCCCCAATCCATCTAGCAAGCAAATGGTAGAAGCAAGACCCTAACGCATCCACTTTGATTTCATGGCCACAGATCACACTCCGGCTCCCACTAGGATATGAGCAAAATAAACCATAATTCCCATAACGGTTCTCATCATCTTGCTCCCCGTGACGTTCATTCTCATCTGACATTTCTTCGTCCGGTTTCCAGGCACTATTGTCCTTCCAGTATTCCAAGTCAGGAATGTCATCATGATCGTATAAGCTCATTTCTCTCTCACTCTGTCTGTGCGATTGCTTAGAAAAGTATCCATGTTTGTCGTTATTGTTTTTCTTTCTGATTGATTAGAAAAGTATCCATGTTTGTCGTTATTGTTTTTCTTTCTTTCTCCTTTCTTCTCCTCCTCTTTCTCCTGCTCCTACTTGTTCCTCTCGCCCTCCTCCTCTTCCTCTTCTTTCTCCTCTTGCTCCTCCTCCTCCTTCCTACCTTTTACCCCATGGCTTCCACAGCGTCCCCAGCTTCCTGGCCCCTCCCCTCTCAGGTGTGGGCTATAGTAGCCACTCCTGGACCCTCACCCTGTCCTTTGCGTCTCTCTCCAGTCCACTGTCCATGACTGCAGGGCTCTCTTCCGAAGTGCAGACATGACGCTCTCATTCCATTTCTAGGAGTCGCTGCTGGGCTTTCCCAGCTGAGGTGTCTCTCAAACTCAGTTTCATCAAGGACCAGTCGGTTTTGTTCTTATTCTTCTAAATTAAATCTTCTACCAGAATGAGGCTGGAGCCCACCGGACTGCTACACAAGCACATGCCATTGCAGGGTGTATACTGTAGGTCCACGGATCTCCATCACTTGAGTCAAGTTCATGGATTGTGCACTGGTTGTCATGACAAGGTCAAATTACTAAGTTTTGAACATCTGCTCTCCAGGATTCTCACTTCTGGTGCTTTGTAACAGCTTGGCCCTTCCCCAGAGTCTGCACTGTGAATATCACTGGTCTAGATTCAATCTTCTGCATATAAATAGCCAGTTTTCAGAGTGCCATTTGTTAAAGAGACTATCTTTCCTTCAGTGTACATTTTTGTCTCCTTTGTCAAATATCAGATAGTTGAATGTGCCTGGAGCTGTTTCTGTATCCTATATTCCTTTTTTTTTTTTTTTTTTTTTGGTGCTGGGAATTGAACCCAGGGCCTTGTGCTTGCAAGGCAAGCACTCTAACCACTGGGCTAAATCCCCAGCCTGGTATCCTATATCCTGTTCCATTGCTCTGTATGACTGCTTTTGTGCTAATACCATGCTTCTTTGACACTGTAGTGGTAGGGGGGAAAAAGGACAAATGACAATGCCAAAAAACAAATCCTTTCTTGTCATGTCACGTTACAATTTGAAACATATATACATACATACATGCATACATACACACATGTATTAGCATAAGCTGTTTACAAATATTTTGTTAACACAGAGATTCTATTGATTTCTTTTCTGCAACTCATAAGCTATTTAATTTTAATGAGTTTTCAGTCTCTAATATAATGTTCCCTAGTTGCCTTTGTTCTATTTCATTTTATTTATGGTACTTGGGCTTGAACCCAGGACAGTCATGCTGAGCTACATCTTCAGCCCTGTATTATTATCATTATTAATCACTTTGAAACAAGATCCTCCTGAGCCACTAAGTTGCCAGGCTGCGCCCAAACTTGTGATCCTCCTGCCTCAGCCTCCTAAGGTACCGATATAACAAGCATGTTCCACCATGCCCGGTCTTTTTTATTTCTTTTTTAGTTTTAAGGATAATGTTCTTTCTGCTTTGAAATTTGTTGCTAAGAGTATGTGTCCTCTGATTATCCATAATGGGTGCTTGTTGCAAAAGAAAAGAAAACAAAGATTAATTTAGAAATTATATAAGTAGTTTTAAAAAAAGAAGAAAAATGTAAAAGCAAATGGGATTTGCAGCTGGATGATCAACTGTCCTCAGGGACTGAGACGCCTCCTTATGCCCTTGTGTTGGAAGGGGGCCTTATCCCATTTCCCCCGAGGACTCTTCCACTGCTAATACTGCCCTGAACTATGGGGGACAAACACGCAAATATTTCTTAGGCCAGAAAACCTTGAGAGCTTGTTCTGATATCACTCATGGGAGCAAAGTATTGAAGAAGCCTGAATCAAAGCTGTTATTTACAGCAAGACAGAGAAACCTATAAAACTCAAGAAATGATATGCACTATTTCCAGGGGAAAAAATCTGGTAATTCTATTGTATATACATGTTTAAGCAACCTGAGTCATATAAAAAGTTTTATAAAGCCACTGGAGCATATATACAAATATATTACCGATGATACACACATTCAGAACAACAATAAATTACATACATATTTTGTATTTGAAAAACTTGAGATCCAAACCTTGAGATTTGAAAACCATTTAGACTGTTTCATTTTCTCCTACTAACGAGTAATCTGAGACCTGCAGCAGGAAGGGTTTAGCACTGAGCCATTGCAGGCCTGGAGACCCTGCAAGATCCAGGCTGAGTGTAAACAGGAAGAGACAGTTTCACAGGAAATCCAGACTGATCAGATTGGAGACTCATTCTGGAGACAGAACAATTTTGGCCCAAAAAAAAAAAAATTTTAAGAAGATGTTTATCTGAAATAAGCTCCAATCCTTCCAAACTCGGTTTTATTAATATTTAAATAGCCTAGATACTAGCTTAATTTTTAAAAGTAATTTTAAAAAACCCATTATTTTCTATCAGTGATTTATGATTCTGGAAAGAACTTCAACTTTAAGCATTCCAGATGCATTATTTATATCAAATGATACTATTTGCTTCATTTTTATTTTTATGTTAGACCAAGGAAATAGATCTTGGTTTTTAGAGAAATTTTGGTTTGGCAAAATGATAAAATAAATAATAAACATCTGTGAGTTGAAAACAAAACAAAACGAAAAACAAGCTGGTTAGTAGTGTCCAAGTCCATAAAGCTCAAGTTTATTTCACCGAGTTTTGCTAAGAGCTAATACAAAAACAGACAATGATCTGACTGTGGTTTACTTCCTTCACTCGGGACAAGATCTAAGATGAAAGTTCCCAGTTTATCGCTTGGCTTCCTCCTTCCTGGGTGTTTTGACCAAGTTACTTTTCTGAGGGAAAACCAGAAAAGACATGGAGCTCACTCTCCTTAGAAAGGATGACTGGGGTGATGAGTGTGTTTTAAAGCCTTGAATCACACACTGGTCGATGTCACCTTCCCCATGACCCAGGCCACAATGGCTCACATTATGCAGGGGAAGCAGCTCTGGGTATCTCTCACCAGGCATGTGGAATTTTCCAAAAAGGAAATGGTGGGCACTAGTCCACGAGCTGGGAAGCTGTATGTTGGCCACTAGCAAAACATTAGAATGGGATCAGCATTCTCCTGGGCTTAAGACAGGGAAAAAAAAAAAAAAATATATATATATATATATATAAGCACAGGTTTTTGGAACACTTTAGAGGTAAAATGGGCAGGGTGCTACTCCATCATTTGCCTCTCCACGTGCTGAAATATCGTTGTACCACACAGCCATCATGAGCACGGTCACGGTGGTAGAAGGAAGGAGTTTCTAGCACCTCACTATGGCTTTGCAGTGATTTGGGGCTGCTGGAAATTGTTATCAACCGAGGCAGTATAGACAGAGAGTATTGCTTCAAGAAGGCTAAACTCAAGGGAAAACGGATGCACTATGAGATCATAATGTTAAGCGAAATAAATCAGACATGCAAGCATAAATATGGCGTGGTTTCTTCTATACGACTGACCCAAAATATAAATAAAGAGCAAAATAAAAGATAGATAATAGAAAGTAGGGAAGGTGACTAAGAGATGAAGTGAGTGGGGAGAGACAGGAAAGAGTATGAAAAAAGAATTAGGATGTGTTGTGTATAGGTACCAGCTCTACACGAGTACTGTATTGTAATCACTTTGTACTGCAAATATGCACTAATAAAAATAAAAAGAAAATTTTAAAAATTGATAATAAGATAACTGAATGGTGAGAGAGGGAGAGAGAAATATCTAATAAGATGATCCAAGCTTCCCAGGTCAAGATCATTAAAATCAAGAGATTAAAGAAAGAACAAAATGCAATTATAGTTAAATGAGAAGTTCTGCATCGAGATAAAATATCCAAAGTTCAGTTGCTTGGCACGTAAGCCGATAAGCAACAGTATTTCTCAAAAAACTATCATACAACATGCATGCATGAATGGGTAGAAGGATGGGTGCATTTCCCATTCTGTGTGAAGAATTGACTTGACAGTATTTTATACTTAAAACTAAATTTCAAAGGATTTTTATGTGAGCAAATTCCTGTCAGCCTGCTGCAGAGCATCAGGGCTTCCTCCTGAGCCAGCCGGGAACTTCCTGAGGGAACGCTTCGTTTTGGAGATGCGTGTGCACGTGACGATGGGATCCAAGCCAGGAAAGGACATGTTTGGGTTTACAGAGGTGCTGTTTCCCTTCACACCTGTTTTAGTTATTTTTCTCTCGTTGTTGGGACAGAATATTCGACACCCAAAGTTAGGGGAAGAAAGGTTTATTAGCTCACAGTCTGCAGAGGTTTCAGTCTATAGTCTGCTGGGTCCGAGGCAGGGCTGGCGTGTAGACCGGCGGCCGGCCGCAAAGTAAAGTGAGGAAAATGCAAGGAATGTATGCAAATCAGCAATGCAAACAAGCAGCTAATTAGCCTCTTCCTGTATCTATCTAGGCTACCTGTCCTCAGGGCAGCCCACACTAGATCTAGCTATCTCTCACCACATGAGGCTTTGGGGGGACATCTAGACACAAACCATAACAACACCCAACTAACAAGCAAAAAGAAGCAAAAGAAAGTGAGCGATGAAGAAGCCGCGGCAGATGACTTGAAGTGATAAGAACATAGCAAACTCTCCTGACATATGCATATCTACTTTCAGTCAAATCCTGTATTCTTTATAGTTTAAAAGCGCTATGTATGACCTCATCCCATGACAGAGGCGGCCAGGACATGTGTTCAGTCAACAGGCAGAACCTGAGAAGACAGATAATAGATGTTCAGACCTTCCAGCGGCATGTCCCGAGTCCTTGATAAAAATAGCTACATCACAGGGCTTCTCAAACCACGGTAGGTGGGCAGCAGCAGCAGCATAGCTGAGTGCTGGCTGGGAGTGCACATGCTCAGGCCTCACCGCAGACCCAGGGGATGGAAATTCGGGGGACCCAGCCACGTGTGTCTATCAAGCCTTCCAGCTCACCCAACCGCCCGCTCAGGCAGAGAACTCCGCTGCATCCTTGGTACAAACCCCATCCCAGAGGTGGCCAGCGGCACAATTGACAGAGACAGGAAGAATGGAAGATGCCAGTGTACCTCTCAGAACCAAAAAGGTCTTTGAAGGGTAAAATCTCAAAAAAACAGGGTTCTTGTGACACCGCGGAAGGATGTGTCACTTGCCAAAGCTCACTCAGCCTGCTAGGAGTTTGAAAACACACCCAGGAGGACTAGTGAGAATAGAAATGAAAAGCGCAACCACAAGTATCACATAGCAATCTCTTCCGAATGCTAACTTGTTGAAGAGGCGACGCAGGAGTTGCTCTGTCAAAACAATGTGGTTTGCTTCCTCCACCCCACCGTTCTAAACCACTCTCATTTAATTTGATAGTGCCATAGAATAAGCTCATACAAATAGTTCAAACTTCGGTGACCCTGAAAATAATTTTCCTGTGTTGTCTTTGGGGCGAGCCCTGCCGGCATTCATCTTTTCCATCTCTGTTGATGCTTCTTATCAGGAAGGGGTCATCATGGTCATTACAGAAGAGAAATACAAACAAGTTCATATTTATTGTATTGCAGGTTTTATCTTCTGTGGACATTACCCTCCTTGGGTGCAAATACCCTTCACCCAATAAAGTGGCCTCTGTCCCCGGAGTCTCTGCCAAAGGCCCTGCTGCTTTGTGCTTGGACATCGGTGCTGTGTTAGCAAGAGAACTGTGCTGCCGTGGTGGGCAGGTCTGAACCTTCAGCGACGGAGTCAATACCCAACAAACTCTGTGAGTAGGAAATGAACCCGTCCTCCTTTAGTTTGTCACAGAGGCGGAAAGCTGACTAATGCACCATCTAATTCTGCTGTTCTGTCTGCACACTGATCATCTTACACACACAGATGCTTTGTTCTTACCACAGTCTCAGTGCACGAACGTTTAATAATTCTCTGTTGAATAAATGAGTGAGTTACATGTGGGGGGGCAGAAAGAAATTCGTGGCTTTACTCTTTATTATGTCACACCCTGTTTCGACTCATAATCCGACTTACTATGGAGATCAGTGAAGTGGCTGCTGGACACCTAACCGTATCTCAGGCCCTCCAATTTGCTTTATATGGAAGAAAAAACTACAACTGGCTTCCTAGTGTTGTCCCATCTGGCCCCCAACATTTCAAAATGGGAAGACGGCCTGTCACCTTCCTGGGCTGGAAAGTTCGCCCTGACCCACATATGCAGTCTTCTTCAAGAAATTAGAATAAGAATGTAGAACATGATCTTTTATATATTTCATATGTCACATCTGAAAAGCTCTGTGGTTTTTTTTTGTGTGTGTGTGTGTGTGTGTGTGTGTGTGTGTGTGTGTTTTTGGGCAAACAATGCCCAACAGCAGAAAGAAGTTGGAAAGCATCCCAAAAGACATAGGGCTGCAACAGTCCTTTTCTTCACAGAAGAAAAAGCGGCACGAACTAATTAAACAAGAACAAAATGTTCTTTTTGGATGTCCCATAGCACTTCTTTTGAGTGTGTACTTTAGGATTATTATCTTTATTAATCGTCCATCACCACCCTGTTCACTGAGCTGCGCTCAGGGCAACCTCCTGCCCACTTTTCCATCTACTAGTTTGAGACGATCACTTCAGTTTTGAGCGTCCCAAGGCAAATCATTTCGGCAGTGTTTGTGTTATTCAGCATATTTGCATAATAATGTGCCTCATTCATAATTTCCTTTAAAATAAGTGTTCTGCCCTCCCACTTAGGGATGCTTTCAGGTGGACAGCGCCACACTGCATCTGTCTCTCACCCAGAAAGTCACCTTGCAGGAAGTTGGGGACACTCTGATGTTTGGCCATCGAGGACACCTGAGTCCCTGCCAACATCACAGACATGAGTGGGTGGGCCTGGCTCTGCTCCTTTTACCACCAAATCCCACAACTCACTAATGTCAATTCACCACAACTCTTCCTTCCTAATCCTACACACTTGGGATTCTTCTTTTATAAAAATGCAAGTAAAACTTATTTAAAATAAAATATTTCAGAAAATCCCCCACTAAAACACACATTAAGAATATGCTACAAAATCTACTCTTTCCATTTTATTTCTTTCGAAACTTGAGTAGTCTCAGCTCCTGTCATCAAACCTATGGCTGTCAAAACAAGTTATCTTTCTTAAAATATTTTGTGTGGTTTTCTTTACTTGTTTTACTTTTCTCTTTTTATTTTATGAAAAAATAAAACACATTTTCATAACCAAATTGGGATTCTTGAATGGTCCTTCTGTGTTCAACTTGAGAAAAGCAGTGACCAGGAAATAAATATTGCTGGTTTCTAATGACCTTGGGTTTCACTTGCCTTTTTAACTATTTTAACCATTTTAACTTTATTTAAATATATTCAGTCATTGACTCATTTCCTTGTTTTTATTCCTTTATTTTTATCTTCACTGAGGTGTCCAGGGATGCAAACATGCGTATCCATTTCATTCTGCAAATTGTAACTGAGCGTCTGCCACTCTGCCGAGCATGGGTCACACAGAGGGCGCAGGACCATCAGCAGCACCAATGTTGTGCTTTGTGCAAGTCGGTGCTCAGCCAGGGGGCCAACACGGAAGGAGGGCGGTCGCAACCAGGCTTCAGCTTGTCACCATGTAATGCAGCCCTGGGCCTCTGGCAGGGGCACCCTCTAGCACACTTGGTCACCAAGGAGATGTGTGTGAGGTGGTCCCTCCAATTAAGACCCCACCATGCACTGGATTTGTTAAACTCTGTGAGTTTCACAAAGTACATGGATCTTCAAATCAAGGAGACGCACATAGGAATACACCCTCCAGATTTGGCACACTCTGCCTACGAAGTTCATGTCCCACATAGTCATCCACTGAGCCCTGCATGTCACCAGGCAAAAATGAAAGGTCTAAATGCCTAAAATCAGAGCACCATCCCACCATGACCTGCACTGCCAACTCAAATCCTTTTTCTCCTTGCTGCTCAGACAAGTATGTGCGCTCCGACCTCCAGGCTGCTGTGTCCCCAGTATGCTTTCTCCTCCTTCCTGACTTAGGTCTTGCTTGGTGTGTGTCTTCCCTGCATCAGTACCTCATCTGCAAAAGGAGAACATGGAAATCCTGCTCTAAGAGATTGTTGCAAGGATGACATGAGTTTACTAGATCTCAGATCTCCACACACACTGCACAAGAAAGATTCTCTCTCCTCGCTCACACATAGGGTCTCAGTGGAGCCACTCTGTGACATGCTCCATGACGCTTCTCCATCCTGGGCGTCAGGTGAGCTCCCTAACTCCCCCACACCTGTGCCCATGGGGACCCACTACCAGATGGACATATCTCCTGGTCTGGAGTGCAAGTTTCCAAGTTCGGTGGTGCTGGAGCACTTCCTGTACATGTCCTCATTGGGCAGGTGGACGGTCAATGGTGGGGATATCCAGGATGTGCATGTGGCACCACCAAGAGCACCAAGAGAGCTCCACACATGTAAGCAACTGACCAGAAGGTGACAACCAGCCAACCTCATGAGATACTCCTGGAAGTGGGCTGTCTTCCCTAACATCTCCAGTCTAACTGAACTCCACTCCAGTGATCCAGGCTCCTGAGGACTGTAGGTTGTTGACAACATCCACAGGTTGATTTTGTTTTAATCACTTTGCCTCCAAGTAATCAAAATGCAAACATAAGCTCACACAGTGAGGAATGGGTCTTGCAAGCATTACAGGGAGACTCCTAATACGACTGTGCTCCTGGTACTATGAAGACAACCTACACAAATCAGTAGGTTTTGTTATGACCTCCCTTAACTTCTCTGTAGGTGGAGGTTACTTCTGTGCTGGGAACAAGAATGAAGAGAACTGTATTTGAATCACCACTTTCCAGTCAAAGGACCACAAGTGGAGCATTCCTACTCCACGGTTCTGTGTGCCTGTGTGTAAAATGAGGATGGTAACAACACTGAAATTACTAATGTGCCATACTAATTCAAGAATAGGCATGGCATAAAAGAAGGGAGTTGAATCATTTCCTTAAGACATATACAAATTTAAATCAAAATGGATCAACACACACACACACACATATACACACATTTAAAAAAAAAACAGAAGCTGAAACTGTGAAACCTTTCAAAGAAAAAATAGGAGGAAATTTCACGAATTTGAATTTGGCCACGATTTCTTGGATGTTACATCAAAATTATAGGCAAAGAAAGAAAAAGAGATCAATTGGACTTCATCAAAATTTAAAGGACACTATGATCAGAATGAAAAAACAACTCACAGAATGGATGATAAATACGGAAATCCTGCCTCTGATAAGGGATTCATACCCAAAATATATAAATAACTCCTGTAATTCAATGAGCAAAGGAACTAAAGAGATAGTTCTCTGAAGCTGTGCAGACAGCAAATAAACACACGAGTAGATGTTCAGTATAACTTCCGCTAGGGCAATGAAATCAAAATCAGAAAAAGATGCCCCCATTAGGATGGCTATCCAGAGGGGGGGAGAGAGAGAGAGAGATGGAAGGAGGGAAGGAAGGAAGGAAGGAAGGAAGGAAGGAAGGAAGGAAGGAAGGAAAGATGTTGGCAAGGATGTGAAAAAGTGGGAGTCTTTAAGCTGTTGATAGAATTATAAAATAGCACAGCCACTATGGCAAATAGCTTTGCTGTTCTTCAAAGTTAAAAATAGAATTACTCTAGTGCCCAGCATTTTAACCACTCAACAGTTCACCCTGATCGTCGCTCAGGCCACGCGATTGTTTATGTATTGGCTGTCCCCAGTGTTGCTCAGGCAGGGGTCATTTCAACCAGTCAATTCTTGTATGGGATAAATTTGATAAAAATTGTAATTTTTACATTTCCTGTTATATTATCTTATAAAAGGTAATGGGAAAAATTATGTAATTTTTTGTTATCCTGTATTGAAATAATTGGGCTGGTAAGTGGTTAATTCCTAGGCACACATCCAAAGCAGTCGAAAGCAGAGACTCAAGCAGATACACGTATGTTGATGTTTACTACAGAATTATTCAGAATAAGCAGAAGGCAAACCATTGGTGGGTGATGGATAAGGAAAAACATGATGTATGCAAGTTAAGGGATTTCATTCAGTCTTCAAAAGGGATGAAGTAGTGACAAATGCTACAACGTGGATGAACTGTGAGGACATCAACAGAGTTAGAAAGATGAGTCGCAGAGGATTAAAACACCAGATGATCGCTCTTCTGTGAGGTACAAAGATGCTCAAATTCAAAGAGACAGAAAGTAAAGTGATGTCACAGGAGTAGGGGGAAGGAGAACAGGGAAGTGTGTTTAACGAATATACAGTTTCAGTCTGGGATGATGCAAATAGGCTAGACAAGACTGGTAGAGATGGTAGCACCAAAGTTGAATGTACTTAATTCTACTAACCTGTACATTGAAAAAGCGGTTAAGATTCTAGATTTGATCAGTGCCTGCAATATGCCTGTATTGAAATATCACATGGAAACTCATTAATATATGCAATTAATATGTGTTAATCAAAAATAAAATGTTTTAAAAAGCTCAACATTTTTAAAAGGTTGGTTAAAATAGTAAATTTCACATTATACATATTTTAACACAGCCATTTTAAAAATCAACATGCCATTTGTGTTTCAAAAAATGGAAAATATATAATTTTTTTGCCTCTCCCATGAGCATAAATACAAGGCATCAAGGTAAAATATGACATAAAAAATACAAAATCAATCTTAGACATGGCGACCATTTTCTCTATACCTGAAGAGACACTAACCCGTCAACAGATTTAGGGCCAACTTTGGGTTATCTCTAAACTGCAGTATCATAAGTATTTGCCGTCTTCCTTGTACAGTCACAAAACAGTTACTCGGTCCCACACTTGGCTTTGGAGACTGGAAGGGAAGATATTACTCAGTACGTGAGTGACCCGAGCCAGGCGCCTCAGCACACCCACAGCCCGCAGCGCTGCTGTCCAACCGCGCCAGTAACACCCACTTCAGAGTTCAGCAGCCCAGGAGCTGTCAAGCCTGGCAGGTGTCCAGGATTTGACAGTGAGAGCCCATCAGCTCCCGAGTTTCCCTGTTCACCTTTGTAGAGACTCTTTGACTGCCTGTCCGTCTCCACACAGCGACAGCCGAACACTGGGAAACTTCAGCGTGAGGATGTTATCCCAGAAGGAAAGTCCATGACGCACATTGAAGGCCTGTGAAGTTTTGGGTTAGGTGAGAAAGAAGAACCAAGTGACCCTCTCTGGGAGACCTCTGATTTGGGTACTAGGTTCTGCAGCAATGGGCCCAGCAGTTAACCAGGAAATGATGAAATCGGTCTCCCAGAAGGGAACTACAGCCTTAACTGGGACACAGTCTAGGCTGGACAACCGCTGAAAATTCCGTCCAGCTGTGCAGGCCTGGCTCTTGCTACGGGATCACAGAAAGATACATGACGCCATGGTGAATGGTGGGTAGAACGTATGGAAGATTAAACCATCTCGGAATGGGACCCTGAGTTTTTCAGACAGGAAACTGCAGATTGCTGAAGTCATGCACGAGAAGGGCTAAAAACACAGTAGAGTACTTTA